>JAGDQP010069349.1:0-10898 GCA_022664845.1 Lepisma saccharinum
GCTATGTTTATCGCCTTGTAATCAATGGGTTTGAGAGGTGCGAAACATTATGCTATCCCTCCTGAATATCTAGCCAAATTCTTTGCCTTCACTTTCAAGAGCTAATTTGCCCCCACTTTGTTTCGCCCCCATTCTCCTACTACGTTTTCTCATCCACTTCGAGCATGGCAAGGCGAAGCAATAATTCTGTCATTCAGCAGCGGTTTTTAATAGTTATTTATGATGTTTATGTTAGGATGTGGAGGCAGGCTGGGAGAAGCACAACAGATCCGTTAGCTCAAGGGACAAGGAGGAAAAAAAACTAGCCATACAAATGTAAACAATACGATTACTGTTGACTTTCTCCCTTCTCTCTCTCTCTCTCTCTCTCTCTCTTTCGGCCATTAAAAAAAATGTGTCGACAGCTTTTGTTTTCACATGAAGAGATTGTATCCCAAATAATGTGCAGTAGTTATTTCATAACACATTACTACGGATAGTAAATACTTTCCGTAGTAATTAATAGTAAATGTAAGTTAGCAACACTAGCAGCACGTAGTGACATCTATTGAGAAAAAAATGACGGTGAGTGAAGGTTTAGTCCCTTCTTAAACCATTATGTCAAGTTAAGTTGGAATCAGATCAGTTGTTCCTATGTAATGCTCGAATATGCGAGTCTCCTTACCATGGAAACAATAAATGTGACATGTCAATCTGGTCGGAAGCTTGACAATATTTCCCTGCACTACCAAGCTACATTTGGCTGGAATCGGATTAAATCTTTCTTATGAATTGCTCCAATATGTGATATAATTAAATTTCGTTACCATGGATATGAAAAATCCTTGAATATTTTAATAAGGTTAGAACCTTAAGAACACATCCCTAAATCACTATATCATTTTTGTCAGGAATCGGCTCAATCATTTCTACATAATGCTTGATGTGTTTAGTTATTCAGCCTCGTTGTCACATCGATCCAAAACAAATCAGTATTCAATTTAAATTGCAGTCCTGTAACGTTCTAACTTGTCATTTGACCATTTCGACCACCAAATGAGAAATATGTTTCTCAAATTGTTAATAATTAGCAGTTTGTTGCAAAAGTTTTCTTATTAGTTCAACTAATTTTAGCAAATTAACATGTTATTGGGAGACATGACGATCTTTAAAACTTCTTGCCACTCTGGCTGCGCAGTACTCGTAGATAACGGATGCAGGCAGCCTTGCGCAGTAAGGCCCAAGACATAACAGGTTGGCAACAAATTTCTCCAAGTTCACTTTGAACAGGGTACCTGATAAGAAACTTCCTGTTTTAAAATGATTTTGACTGTTTTATTTCTTAACTGTTTAAATAAACTTTTTTAAATCAATATTACTTCTGTATTTGCGATTTTTTTCTGATATGATTTTAAAACTCCGTATTAACTCAGCATTCCGAACATATATCGTTAATCGAACTGGTGCATTTCCATGTTTATAAATGAACGTTTCCATGGGGATTGTCTACTACAAGGTTGATAATTAGGTTATCTCTTTGCATCAACGTCGTTGCCATTGTTAATAACTTACAATGAAAACTATTTATCGTATAACGTTCAGTGTAATATGGCTTGCACGTTCAGATCTTCACTACCTTGAGTGTGTACCTCAAATTACTAACCCTCAAACAGGATGTTATTTTGAATCTCTCTTCCATACTCAACGTAAGTGCCGTAGTTCAAAAAGAAAAGCACTTAAATGAACCTGAAGAACTTGAGTATATAAAAACACAAGGCTCAAGAAAAATCGCTTAACAAATACGTAAAATACGGTGCCATTATCATTTAAATTTAGGGAGAAACTTATCAGAAATCGTGTAGATCGGTGTAATTGCGCAGTAAATGGAAAGTAATACCATAGGATATTTTCCACCCATACCACTTTTTGTAAATATCTCTGCGCAGTAGGTACTGAAAGTATGAGGTGTAACGTAGGGGTGTTCGGTATTGAAATGTTCATACCGACTTTCGGTAAGTTTTGGATACCGACAATTATCGATGTACCGAAATACCGAACTATACCGATGTACGGAAATACCGATAATACCGATATACCGAAATTCCGACATACCGAAATATCGATAATACCGAACGATACCAAAATACCAAACAATATTAAAATATCGAAAAACAATGATATTGAGCAATAAGGAAGTAGTTAGAAGGGGGATCCTTTGAACACGTTGTTTCGCATATTTAATTTTGGTTCCTCACACTCAGAGAGATAAATAACATATGTAAACTTCTTGGTAAACTTTATATATATATATATATATATGGGCCAGTCTAGTAACTTTGGACTTCGGCCCGTCACGATTCGCCCTTTAGCTGTTAAAATTCACACTCATACCCCTGCCGGGACTCGAACCCGGGATCTTCGAGCCAATGGCCAGCCGCCGCAGACCGCTCGGGCACCCGGCCGGCTATATCTGAAATGATTTTTTACTTTGGTACCCACAAATTACATCAAGTACCATACTTCGCCAGGTAACGTATACAAATGGTGAAAACATATTACAGCTGTATGGCATGATGTTTATAATTTATAAATGTTGGACAAAAAAAAATCGTTTTATAAATTAAAAGTTATTTCCACTGTTCTAAGGTGCCCCCGTTCAAATGGGTCCCCTCCCCCTACTCATGGATGTACGTATTTAGGGGGTTGACCTGGACCCCCACCCCGAAATTCCGGTTAATATGCAAAAAAAATAGTATAATTTTAGGCGTAATTGTCTATTTTAGGGTTGACATTCCTTTTTAACAAGAACCTTATGTTAGGTAAACCTTGAAATTAATACAGAAAAATTAACAACCACCGCGACCGGGACTCGAACCCGGATCTCCCAGTAAACTTTATTTTTATATGGGCCAGTTTAGTAACTTTGGACTTCGGCCCGTCACGATTTGTCTTTAGCTGTTAAGTGTTAAAATCCACACCCATGCCCCAGCCGGGACTCGAACCCGGGACCGTTGAGTCGATAGCCTACCGCCGCAGACCGCTCGACCACCCGGCCGGCCCGGATCTCCCAGTTACCGCCCGGGTATGCTGTCCATTACACCAGCGCGGCACGTTAATTACCTATGTATATAGACTACTCCTCACACCTTAACAATCTTCCAGCCCCAGTATCTGGTTACGACGAAGTCAAGGCACCCCATACATTTCAAGATTTTTATTGAGGAATTTGTTCTGCAACCATGCAGTTCGAAATAATATATGTAATTCCTTTTTTCACAAGAACCTTGTGTTAGGTAAATATCGAAATTAATACAGAAAAATTGACAACTACCCGGTCGGCAGCAAATGGGTGCAAATGTCAATCTTTTAACCTTGCCAGTGTAATAATATAGTGTATTTTTTGTATAATAACATATTATAATAATATAGTGTATATAGTGTCTACACAAGAGTTAAGCAATGATATATTGGCGATCTAAAATAAGGAAAAAAGACAAATAAGATTGACATGGGAAAGAAAATGTTGATTATTCATATTACAGAATTTTATGCTGATAATAAACGTTAAATCATCTACATTTACGCACAGACTCATTTCGAAATCAATAATCAATAAATCATTGTGCTGTATTAAGGTATTTTGAATTTAATTTTAAGACCTTTAGGCAACTCAGGCTCAGACCCCATTGATGATAATGGAAAGATTAGTGGAATGAAGAAAGCCGGAGGAAACGGGAGAATCCGAAGAAAACCCACGCACACGGTGTTTGTTCACCACAAAGCTCACATGGCACGAGGAGAGTTTGAACCGACGAACCCAAGCACCAGAAGTGAGCGCTCTAACTATTGAGCCACTGCGGTCCGCTCTAATCAGGTACTGTAAATGATAAAAACAAGTTGCTGTAGCTTTGCCGACTTCACATGGAGTCAATTAACAAAGTCAATAACGCAATGGCAGTTTTGACGATGGGATAAAAGCCAGCAGCAAAATGCATCTCAGCAACATTTTGATATAATTCGAAAACTGCTGAGTGGGGATGGCCAGATCTTGATCCAAAAGAAACCAGATATCCGAAACTCGGAACTCCGGGGTTTAGGATATCCGGTCCAATGGATTCGTCCGATTTGGGTCGAAGATTCAAAGATCCAGAATTCGGATTTCGTTATTATGATGCATCTGAAACTGCAACGGTAAATTATGAAAAGCCCTGGCCAATACCTTCCCCATCCTCTACCTACCTTATCCCGGCCCGAGCCAAAGAAAGAAAGGATAGAGAGAGAAGTGAATTTTTGAATGTTATTTATGACCTTTAGGCATCCAAGGTTCAGGCCTGGATAGGGGAGGGGAAAGAATTCGGGAAGGTATCGGCCAGGGCCTATGTTGAAGGTGCCACCCCAGCATTTGTCTTGTGTGAAACATCAGTCAGGATGATCGAACTCTGGGATCCAACTCACAACCTCACAAACCCTACGCCAACGCTCTACTAGTTAACTACGGAGGTTCGGTGAGAGAGAGGGAGAGAGCTCTTTCCCTTTTCATCCATAATTTACCATAAATAAAGCCAATTTAATTCAATGTATCTGAAACTTGAAAAATATATTTTATTGAAATAGTAGTGTAATTGATTGTTATTGTTTTCGTCCAAAGTTAGTTGATAGGAACATTTTTTAACTATTTTTTTTTCTAAAATACATGCTTTATTTCTGAAAAGCAAATTATGTAATCTGGAAAAGCAGTTTCGTATATTTTATCTAACTGCATGCTTAGAAGGGAAGAGAGAAAGACATGTTTTTGTTCTTTTCTTCTAAAAGTGCAATGTTTATTTCATAGTGACTGATAACCACGTCATAGAGCAAAGGGTAGTCACGGTTGGCGATGGGGAACACGGGGTTTGAAGAGACAAGCAGATGCTGTCGATTATTTGTTTTCCTTTTGTCACTCCAATATATGTATTAGTAACAGACTATTATAGGACTGATTTCAATGGCACTACTCTTGCAATTCACGTATAACTCAGCAATTTTCTCTCTTCCTTTGATTGTGTTTTCCCTCTCTCTCCTCACAATACTCCAAAATGAAGAGTAAATGAAACCAAGATAATACATCGTTTGCTAGCCGAGAAAATCCCCCAAAATACGTACGACAGGGTGCCCACAAGCAGAAAATTCAGGAAAAGTCAGGAATTTGAAGATTTATCAGGAGAAGTTAGGAAAATTATTAAATATGAAGTCAAAAGTCAGAAAAAAGTACAAAATCTACGATTGCGTCAGGAAATTTATACTCAGGGGCTTATATCTGTGTGAAGATACCAGAACATCCTTTTCACAAAACTTTGGAACATATCTCCGAGACAATCAGAGAATTACCAGGTTCGATGATTTCTATGCTCCCCTTCTTTCAAATAACAACAACAACAAACGCAGATCATCACTGTGGAAAGTGGTAAAGTCGAATTTGATATTATCCCACGGAAATGCTACAGTTGAGGGTGGTTTCTCTATCAACAGCTCTGCTCTTATTAATATTCAATGTGAACATACAATAATAGCACTGAGAAGAGTACATGATGCTGTTATCAATTGCAAAGGAATCCATAGTATTGTCATCATAAGGCAGATGCTCATATATGCAAGATCTACTCGGAGGCGATATAAAGATTATTTGAAAACACATCATAATGCTAAGAGAATAGAATAATTCTGTAAATAAAGGAGATGGGCAGCTATGGAGCTGGTGGAGGCTGCATGTAAAAGAAAAAATATTTTGCAAAAGTTAAAATTGGATAGTCTGAGAATCATGAATGTTTAAAAAATCTGGTCAGGAAAAGTCATTAAATTTAAGTTCACAACTTTTGTGGTCACCCTGTACGAATTAGGGAAGGCTATGATGATGTGTCAATGTCACAGATATCCGAAACTCAGATCCGGATTGTGATAATTGTAAATATACGTCAAGTTTTGGAGCGCGTGTATGCTTGGGACCCGGTCTGACCCGGTGACCCGATTTAGGTCTCCTCACCCGGAGAACAAAGTAGAGTATTTGATTATTTCCTTGCGTTTCAGGGGAGACGGAGATCACAGGTGTTACCCCTCAGAGCACGAAAATTACGAAACTGGAGCTCATTATTCTCAGGCCGGGTTAATCGGGTCAAGTTTTAAACCATATCACGTATATACTGGTCAGGCCGGGTAACCAAAACTTACCTGATTTCAGCTCTGCCGTGCTACTTCCTCTATATAACTTATTAGTATTTTTTTTTTTAGAATTTCAGAGGAATTCATTATTTCAATATTGCAAAATTGTTAAGTATATTGATACTGTTCTGTATTCCCCCAACAAGCCAGAAGACGTAAGTCCGACATCGGCATTTGGCCGGCGAAGCTCGGCCGACGAGCGAGCCGACGTCGGGTTTTGAAAAATCCTGACCAGAAGCTGACTTCGGCGGGCGGGTTTTGGGCGGGGTTTTGCCTCTATACAGGCTCCGACGGCGACCCGGAAGATGGCCCGACGACACCGACGGCGGCTTGGAAAACTACCCGACAACCAATCGCCACTTGTGAACCGCGCCGACCAGGCACGTATCCAAAATTTGGTTTTAGGAGGAGTCTAAGGGCTTGTGTGTCTGGGCATGAATGTAGTATATAGAATTACGCCTGAAGTTATACTAATTTTCATGAAACTATGAGTTTGGGAGGTCCGGACTCCCCGAACCCACCCCTAAATACGCCATTGGCGCCGACCATTCCCCGACTACTAGTAGGTCGGGCCGCCGTCTGGGTCGGCATTTGAGTTGCGGGGTCGGTATATCGATATTTCGGTATTTTCAGTGTTATCGGTATTTGATATTTCGGTATCATCGGTATTTCAGTATTATCGGTATTTCGGTATTTTTGGTTTTTCGATATTTTCGAAAATGTTTAAAGGGCCTTGAATCGTTCTAATATGGGAGCAACATTACACATATCTTGAAAGCAATTATAAAGGCATCGTAGGATATATTCCCGTAATATTCAGTCAACAATCGTACAAAGCGGTGGGCCAGCAGGGATGTCGCTTGAATTTGAACGTTCTTCTGATTCAAGCCCCCCCCCCCCTCTCGATGCTTCTATAAAGGTCTGCTCGAAGAGCCCTAAGCATCTGTTTATGCCAAATTAAAAAGAAAACTTTATGTACATGGGGCCAGAATTTTTTTGAAAATATAAACAGTTGTAAAGGGTAGTAAAGTTTACTTAAAATATATGTATTTATAAACCGACGTCGGTCCAAAAGTGAGGATAAACAGTCTTTCTATTTTTGTTGTTCTGCTACTGAAGTTTGAATCAAAGTAGTACCAGTTTCTGAAACTGTCTGATACATGTGTGCATACCACGTTATGCCAAGGACTTTCATATTATCGGTCTCCTGTATTAGTGTATTCCCAGGGAAATCAATGAACTAATCGGAGCTCTCAAGTTCATTGCTCTAGCTTTTTGCGGATTAATATAGATATTGGAAACCTTAGAAAAACGTTCAATTAAGTGTATAGTATCTGTTGTAATTCATTCTCATTTTTAATACAGAAATTTATATCATCCGCATATATTAAGTTACGTATATCCCTCTCCCATAGTTTTATTCCAGCTAGGGCCTGATGTACGGCCTGAGCAAAAGGAGACATTATTAACGAAAAAAAAAATCCCAGCTGTCGCACAACCTTGGAGGACTCCACGAATGCGGTATCCAATACACCCATTTACTGATATCTGGACATATCTATTTCTATATATCCATTGTATCAAAGTGATAAAGTTTGGCGGAAAATTCATAGCGCGCATCACTGAGAATAAAAAGGCATGAGAAACAGTATCATGAGCGCGCAAAATCTGCCTTTAGAAATAGAAAAAAAATAATGGTTTCTCCCTTGTTAGCATATGACAACAGGTCTCTAATATTCATCAGGTGAATATATATTGGGTTCATCCCCTGTATGCCACTTTGGCTATGATGCACTAGAGATATTATAACACACTAAAGTCTATTTTCTCTTATTTTCATGAACAATTTCGCATCAAAATTCATCATATGTATAAGTCGGCAGTTTTTTACTGATGCAGTTTTATTATTTTTTTAACAGCACTCCTATCATTGTAAAAAAAAGTCGCCTATATCTTTAGGGAAATCCCAACAAGAGTTGAAAATCGCAACCATCTGATCCACTATATAATCCTGGTTTACCACCATCCACCTTCCACACAGCCCATCCCCTCCCCCATGAGAGTCTAAATGGAGGGAGTACAGAGCCGTTTTCAATTCCTGTCGCATAAAAGGTTCTAAGAGGAAATTTGCATCTTCCTCAGTTAATTGTGGTATATTATCCAAATCTACCTCTTGCATAAAAAATTCTCCGGGTTCCTCAAAAGTCGAAAAATGTCGCAAATATTGATTCCCAATACCATCAACAATTTCTTGACATTTATAAAGAGTCCCTTGGTCATCTCTGAACTCCTTGAGAAACTTAGCTTCCCTGCGTTTAGAGTCCCGAATCACTGTGGCTACATTGGCTGTCTAAAAAATTCCGCACTTTGTTAAGGTATTTCGTTTTTGTAAACTTTTATAGCGGTAAGACATTAATAAACGTAATTTACTTCGCATTTTCCGCACTTTAGGAATCCATTTTAAATTCTGCATGGCACGTTGATTATAGGCTTGCAAAACTGCTTGGTAGAATTCGATCGTTCGTTTATTTAACTCGTAATGTATGGTGCATATAGTTTATATTCACGAATAAAGGTATTTTTTCTTGCGACGCAACACTTTCCATTCTTCACCACATTTCCCGTTTTACTACAGCGGTTAATTGACAAAGTCTCGTTATACAACAAAAAAACTTTGTAAACTTTATTTTTATATGGGTCAGTCTAGTAACTGTCTGTCACGATTCGTCCTCTAGCTGTTAAAATCCGCACCCATACCCCTGCCAGGACTCGAACCCGGGACCTTCGAGCCGATGGCCTACGGCCGCAGACCGCTGGTTCTACAACAAAATCGGCATTTAGACGCCACCAATAAGATTTTCGAAAGTACAAAGGAACATTCCATTTCACATTTATTTGGACCATTGATGGTCGGACATTGCTAATTTCTCAGTTTTTACACTTTGTATGGCCTTCACCATCATTGGGCTAATTAAGATATAATCAAGCTTGTTTTTGTAAGAGATGTTTATGTACGTAAACAAAGGTACGTTTGGGAAAAAATGATCCCACGCGTCCTTTAACTTTAAACTATCCTTTATTTCTTTAAAAGCAGGACTATAGTTCTCTTTCGCCGTAGTCGCCTTATGATCGTATACCGCGTTCATGTCTCCTAGCACTATTAGATTTGTATTTGGGTGACATAAATATTCACTGTCAAATTCTAAAAATACGTTTCACGTTGTTGTTTCACTTTAGTCCCACTTTGCATGTAGGACGTAAAATTTGTTAATCCGGCAAGCTTTATGGCATACGATCTGCCATCAATCGCTTTATACACATCGGAGACCTCGATGTCCTCTCTCATCAAAAAACCCACACCGACATTTTCTATAACGTTATAGTTTTTTAAATAATAATAATCCCTTATATTATATGTATGTCTATAGGTGAGATCTCTTGGACAGCCATAATGTGAATATTTGCTGATCGTAAAGTTTGAGCAAGCATATTACATTTCCCCTCACTATGTCCCCAGCATAGGTAAAAGACTGCAAGGTTAATGTTATAGACATTATTCGGATTCTTAGCCTCCGTCGTTAGGGCAGTAGAACTCAAAGTTAGGATAAAATCAAGCATGAAAAAAACTATTCTGTTCCTCTTGCCCTTATCTTCCCCAACACTGATGGGGAGGGGGAAAGTCCCCCTAATCTGTCCACTGGAAGGAGCGTCATGTGAAAATAGGCTGAAAGACAGTTTTCGGCGTGTATTGGCACCATGGTTCGTTTGTCTCATTTCATATGCGAACATACAAATCATAGAAACCACCACGTGAGAACCGTATTACTGTTCCTTCTTACTCCGGTTAGGGGGGAATATTGCCCCCCTTATAACTTATTTGCATAAAGTTTATTTCAGGTGTTCTTTTTTACAGTTGTCTTATTTTTCGGTACTAGTAGTAGGTATGAATCATTAAGTGGGAGTTACCGTGAATGTAAAGTTTGACACCACTGCAGAATCATTCTTTGGGTGATATGCACAAACAATAGAGTGGGGGGGGGGGGGCAAGTTGACGTTCCAGTAGATTGAGAGTTATGACGTCATCAACATGGCCGCCCGTAGAATTTCGAATAGAATTTTTAAACGCTTATAATTTTCCACCAAATAGAGATAAAACTATCGGGTTTGTTCCAAAGCAAAGTAAATAATTAACTGCAAATTATACACAATTAATTGTAATATCTGTGTATGGTGCCATGTTTGAGATATGTTGAAGCAAACTTGAAAAAAGTATTTTTTTGTCACTCGTTTTTAATTTTAAATCTGAATAACTCCGTAATTATCAAGAATTCTAAAATTATTGTAGTAACAAAACATGTAGATCTTATTATGTATGATCTATAAAACGGTACCAATATATTTTCTGTATCATTTCATATAAGGTAGTTATGTGATTTTATTTGAGACTTGGTGTGGCGTCTTCGTAGCTGTAATTTATAGGTTTGTTATACTTGCATAATTAAATAAGAGTTAAAGATGCTCCACCACTGCAGATTTAGTCTTTAGGTCACCTAGTTAATAATATAAGGTGGGAAAAGTGACATTCTAATAGACCGAAACTTATGACGTCATCAATATGGCCGCCGTAAATATTCTAGTAAAATATTTAAAACCGTATAACTTCCCACAGAAAGAAGATAGAATCGCATTCTTTGCACCAAAGTAAAGCAAGTTAATTGCATTTT
>JAGDQP010069351.1:0-10898 GCA_022664845.1 Lepisma saccharinum
TATATATATATATATATATATATATATACAGCACTTTATTCCGGTAGTAAACTTATGATAATGATTTCGTCTGCATTTCTTCCTTATTTTTTTCCTTGTCTCGAATCCATGTAGACCCATCGTCGTCAGTGATTTTTTATTTCTTCGTCATTCAGTTGAACTGCTAGGGTCGAATATGGAACCAAAGAAGCGCGCACACATACACGCATACATGTGAATACAAGCGATGAAATACACCTGTGTGTACTACAAACTACGCATATACAATTGAATTGACTAAGGTGGGTGATTTCAATTTTACTCTTATGTTCTCACGCAGCAACTAGAAAAGAATATCCCGACCTAATCCTGTGTTTCTAAGTACATTGGAGTCACTTTCAGATGCTAAGAGGGAAATATACCATCCACAATGTGACAAGGATGCAAAGTACAAGGATGCAGGGCGTGGTGGCGATGACAGTTGGGATTATTCTAACGAGGTGGGGTCCCTCTTGCAGACAATACGTCCGCCCAGACTAGTGGGTAGGGATTTCTGCTCCACCTGAATACGCCATTTCAGGATATATTTATCAACCTCCTCATCCGCTTGGTGTTGTCACATTCAATTCCACATATAACTAACATCTTTTCTTCTTCATGTCTTTCTAAATACCGAAGTAGGAGTTGGCACGGACCCGACAGGCATAATTATGTTTCAGGTGGTTCAGAATTCAACCTACCGTATGTGAAAGTGAAGGACTAACCGCTGTTAGGTAAAATTAGTTTATATAAGGCAATTTAATTAGTACCCATGTTCTACAGATGAGTGTGGGAATGATTATGAATTTACGTACATAATACATTTTTGTACACTTCACATTAAAGATATATGACTTCAAACTTTCTATGTAATCAGATCGTGTCGTGCACTTGGCGTACATGCTTTTAGCGTACACATTTTTATCGTTCCCCAAACGTACACAATGTTCATGAGATGACCTAAAGAAAGTATGGTCTTTATTTGGTTAAAATGACGCGCTTAATCATTGCATCCTGGATAATATGTACTTGGTTCCCATTTAGTTTACGATCAAGTAAAATAATATTGTAAAAGACACTATTGTATTATCTAATAGTAGAACCAGTATTCTTAGCGTATGGTTTAAAAGTAATCAACAGGGTCGGCTATTTGTGCTCAATGTTCATGTTTACGAATCGAGTTCTGGTTCGAATAAAGTTTCGACTTTGCCTTTACACATAGTGTCATTTTTCTTTTCAGAAATTATGCCGGTCGCTTGGAAGACTCCTTTGGATTCCCAGAGAAAAGGGAAACGACCTACAGAACGACCAAATGCAAGATGGGTAGACGAAATCAAGCGCTTTTCAGCAGCTACATGAATTTGTGGGAAAATGGGGGAGGTCTTCATCGAGCAGTGAACTGAAAATGACTGAATATGTTTATGATGATGATGATATATGTACCAGGTTGTTCGGAAATAAATGGCCGTTTCCGTACCTGACATTACTGAGTTTGGAATGGTGTAACTATAATAGCTTCGTTCAAAATAGTCTCCGTTTGCTTTGAAGCGACACATTCGGCCAACCACTCACATATGATGTGTATCATCCTTAGGGATCACCAAACGTCTAATAAACCGACGTGGTGATATTTGAAAAATATTAAGTTTTGTACCAGGTCGCAACAGTGTAAACCCGAGTGAATCACATTTCAGTTTCTGTTACTAATCTGAAACGTGTACATACGAGTTGTTGCCTATACTCTAATATTAGGGTTACCACCTGTACGGGATTGCCCCGGACAGTTCGGGAATCGAGATATTTGTCCGGAGTCCGGATTAGAAATTTAAATGTCCGGGAATTTGTTTTCTTCTACAGACCTTAGTTCTTTTATTCTGTGAAATTATTCTACAGTGACGTTTCATCAGACTTCCAAATTTAGTTTCTTTAACAAACCACTACACGCTCAGTGCGTGACGTATCCTACACGCAATGCTGAAAATTGAACATTTTTATTCGGGAAAAGCAGAAATTTTTACCACATAAGAACTGGGGATTGCAACAAACTGATACGGTGAACACAGAAAAATTTCCCTGTGGAACTGCGGATTGAAAAAAAAAATTGTAAGAGGCAAGCAAAGTTTTCCCCTATCTGAAATGAGGATTTCAAATCTATGGCGAGAGAAACAAATATTTTGTTTCCGTATGGAAACTGGGGTTTGCAAAACAAAAACGAAGAAAATCTTTCCCTGTAGGAAGGGCGGACTGAGAAAAAAAAACGGCAAATTATATTCGTCCTTTATAATCAGTAGAACTACTAACTTAATTTGTGCAGTGTTTGTACTTTTAGGACTTCGATTTGCCCTGTATTCGTTCCAAGAAACAAAAAGGGAAGATTTCTTACCACCTTTTCGCACAAGTGTATGTTTAGGAGGTGAGCTGAGAAAGTGTTTCTCATATATTCCCCGGGAACGATTCAGGGCTGGAGATTTTGGACTTCTCCGTATTAATGAGTCAGTGAGATAAAAGTTTCCCACCAATGACGACTAATCATTCTTGAACTGCCACTTAGTCGTTTGCTCCCTCCACGTGGAGTAACAGGTTTGCAGTACTTTTGGATCTTTTAACTTCTAGAAAAATTCAACAAGTGGCAAAGAGTGTCAACTCGGTGACAAGGAGTAATTTAGCCTCCTCTCGGTAACATAAAAAACAGTTGGTTGATGCATTCACTCTCTAAGTTTGAGATATATGAATAATGTAAATAGGCAGGTAAATCAGTGTTTTTTCTATAATCGACTTTGATCCTTAATCTATAAAAGGCAGGTATTAGTGAATTATTTTATATATATATATATATGCCCTGTTTAGTTGTCTTCGAAGGGGGGATCCTGTCAGGATGTTCAGTTTTCGTGGTGTAAACCAAAATAGGGCCTGTAAATAGTTTCGACTTTTAACAGTAAAAAGAGTGCGTGCTTGAGAATTTTGGGGCTGACACAACCCTCAATTGTGGGTTTTGACAGAATTCCTGATTCGAATTCTTCATAATACTATTAAACATAACAAGTTTCGGAACACTTACATGCATGATGGTGATTTGACCCATGTTTATTATACAAGTTAGATTTTCATGATTGCATATATTATTTTTAATTTTGATTTGTACTAGATTTTAAACCATTAAGGGTAGTAGCAGAAAGTTGGTAAACTTCAATAATAACTGGTAACACTGTAATCACGTATCACATGCCAGTGAGCGATGTTCTTTTGCTACATTTCACATCGAATATAGAACAGTTACCAATAAAATACCCACAAAAAAGGGAAGGAAATTATTTCAAAATTTAGCATTAAAAGGGAAAATGGTGACTCCAAGAAGAAAAGGATATGTGCATATAGTAAGGATTGGGAGATAAGTGCGTAACTGCAGATGCTACTATTGAGTGTGCTAAATATTCGCTCTGTTCAGAATTTTCTAGTAAAGTGGGATGGACTTAAATCTTCAAACGTACACGAGAATAGTGAAAGACACTAATCCGTGACACGGAATGATACCTAATGCAAGTTGCTGGAAAATTTTTTACGAAGAAAAATACAGATGATATGAAGAATATAAAGTAGTTGCCGCTGAATTCTCCAGTTGTTTTCCATCACAGTCAAACCAGCATTCATGTCTGTCAATGGGCTCGGCTGCAACTAGCTTCAAAGTGTTCTCCTGATGCAAATATTGCTGCTATAAAGTGTCCTGTGGATGCACTAAGTATGAAGCTATCGTCCGTAATGTAGTACCTGGTAGCTTCTCATCCTTCTGATCTTAATTACGTAGAGATCCTAAACTTATCTTTTCTCTGTTTCCAGTGATGCTTTAAATGGGAAAAATCAAAAGTGGTTCCCATTTCGTATCCAGCATTACAAACATGAAGGTATTCGTACAAAAGCTCTGGGCTTTTGTGAAGACAGGAATGAAAACTCAGAAGCGACTGTGGAACATATCTAGTCGTTATTTATATAAAACTTCTTTTAAAAATAATTTACAGAGACGTTTCACAATTAATCGCTGCTACTTGTAATTATCATGATATAATTAAACACCCATAATATAACAAACTAAGCTAGGAAAAATCTTGGTAATATGTGCTTGGAGACTTCAGTTATTAAAGTTTTCAATGATTTATCCCTTTCTGCTAAAATGGTCAGTCTTATGAAGTTCTATGAATTTGTTCAATGGAAATGGAAAAAAAATCTATGTTGTGTATCTACGAGATGGCTTTTTTTACATTCTACAGTAGTGCGTTTTGTGGAGAAATGAACAGTCACAAGAGGATACTTTTCAATCTTGGGCGAAGAGGAATTTGATCGACTTATAGAGAAGTTTGTTCTAAGTGGATCTGACTGTGAGTTGTTATTACTGGAAGAGCATATCCTAATGTTCCTGTAATATTTCATGAAACAATTTTCAATTGGAGCAAAAAGTTATTCCTCTTCTCCAGAAAAAAAATATAGTTTATGCAGTGAACAGAGTTCTTTGGTTTTAAAGTTATGTCACGGAAAACTTGCGTCTAACCGGAAACAACAACTTAAATTAAAGTTGAAATTTCTTTTAATCAACGTGCAATTTACTATTTGGTTCGATTTTTAAAGAAAACAATCGTTTCAAAGCTTTTAGTCTTTCAGAAAACATTAAATTAAAAGATATTGAACAGGCTGTAAGTAAACTTGCATTGTGGAATCTTCTAGATATAGATGCTGTATATTCAGAATAATGTATGGTTAAGGATGCCCTTTTGAGGTTATTTCAAAACATCCCTCGACGTGGTTTACTAAATGTGGTGTCGAACTTGCCTAAGTAGAGACTTCTTGGATTCTCCCAGCCCCTTCCACCAAAATTTGAACACCTGTGCCCCATTAATCTTAATTTTGACGTTTCTCACGACCTTTGGTGACCCCTACCATATGAAGCTTCCGGTCCTGAAGGGACCGACCGTGGGAAACAGCGGCCACCCCCGACTCTTCCGGTCTGATAACGCATATATGTTGCTTATGGGGTCGTCAGTCTCCACGTAACTATGTCGAAGGCAAGTGCTAGTGAAGTTGTTATTACTCCGCCCGCCGAGGAGCCCTGCAAATGCTCTCCGCGCTGGGTGGACGAAGCCTGCATATACTCGGTCATTGAGGACTGGTTTCCCGACCATGCCATGCTCTGTGAAGGGTGCTTTAATAATTGTACTACTCCATGCAATCATATCTGCTTTGAACATCGTGGAGGCTATACATTTCCAAATACCTCAGCTTACGAGATAAATAGACTGAATGAAGAACGTACGAAATTAATACTGAAAGATCCAGGGACTGTACAAACACTATTTCACTTGTATTTGGAGAAACATCCAGCAGGAGTTACGCCGAAGGAAAACTTTGACTGGGGCATTCGTCACATATTGAGAACGTGTCCCTGGGAAATGGTAACATTACTCCGTGCCAAGGACCGTGCTCCCCCGTGAAGATCCTGTGGTGCAGTGAATTATGGCTCAGTGTTTGAATTGTAAGGGCGAATATATAGTGGACAAGTGTATTTTGAAAACTATAAGTGCATATTTAATAGAAAATCAAATTCAATGTAGTGAATGTAATTTACATAGTGTACATGAGTGTATGTATGTATGGAACACAGGAACAGTAATCGCACAACATGTCGAAACTCATATTAATCACTCGGAGATTTTTTCAAGACTATTATGAACATTTTCAGCAACAGGGTCATTTTCATATTGGGAAAAACACACTGTTTAAAGTTTGTCATCAATTCATAAAAGACCCAGAGTGTATTGCTCAGTTAATACCGTTGATTCTTGAGCAACAAAATCCTATTGGTTCTGGTTTACTAAGCACAAGGCAGTACATTCTTGATTTTCAGGGATTCAAAATTTCGGCGAATGAATACATTATGCGTGAATTTTGTCTAGTTGCATGCGATGCAACTCTATTATTTCATTGTATGGTAAAATTACCTTGTGAAAGTTATGATTTACCGGTTGGATATCAGAGACAAGTCGAATGGTTAACTCGCAATTTGCACGGATTACACTGGGACACTACGAATGGATATACTATATCCCACATCCGCCATATTGTTTCACAATGTTGTGAAATGGGTTCTGTCTTTTATTGCAAAGGTAGTGAAAAGATGACATTATTACAGAAACTATTCCACATGGAAAACATTGTGAATGTTGAAGATCAGGGATGTCCTGCCTTACGAGCATTAAGTTTCAAACTCAATACTTCATGTTGTAATTACCACCAGCCAGTGCACGAGTATGCATGCGCACTGCGTAATTGTATGCAACTACAATTTTGGTTAAAGATACAAGCATCAAAAGTGATGGATGGTATATCTACAATTCATTTGTAAAATTGTACTTGCATGATAATAAATCTATACTACAAGGATATGGTGTTTGCTTTTTATTTCATGAAATGAAACCCAAAATAAATTAGAGGTAAAAGGTTTTTATTACAAATAAACTACTCTACTACATAATACATGGAAAAGTTATTTACATTTTTTATTTTTTGCTTTGATTTTTCTGACATAGTTGAGTACCAGATGATCATTTTGTTTTAAGTTGGTTTTATGAAATTTATTCAATACATTTTGATTACGGACTTTAAAGTAAATGTATACAATACAAAACAGTCCGCATAAGACAGACTGGTCATGCTGGTACTGGACACTATTTACATAATAATAATTACAGTTTCTTTGTAAGAATTTCACAATGGGTCTAGGAGGTGAATTTCCTAGACTATCAAAATAATCGCCGATTCTTTTTTCATTAATATATACGCACACCCAATGACTGCCGCCACTATTGGAAGGACTTAAATTTATTATTAATGCGGCTGGGTGTTTTACTTGCACAGGAAGAGTATCTATGGCATATACACCACTGAATACCGTTGAACTTAGACAATCATAAAGAATAGTTTCAATGATGTTATGAGTCCACATCTGAGTCGATAATCGGTGTTGGAATATACGTAGGACAACGCTTGGGAAGGATATAACGAGATAAGTCCAAGTATTTTAGGTACTGTCCATACGCTTTAGCTTCCCGCACTGCACATCGATACTTTTCAAACTGATGTCGTGGATGTACACACGAAGATACAGGAAAACATAAATCTATATATTTAGGACACTGGAGATCTTCTATGTTAATTACAGGCCGGCCAAGAAGGCGTTGGAGAAAATGTTGGCGTGTTTCTCCGTAGGTACACAACACTGAACTGGCCTGAGTATAAATCATTAGTATTGTTTTAAGATCACTATAGGCCAAATCACCATCATCCCAGTGAAGTCCAATGGTATGGGTAGAGATGTAATCGTTGGTATACTTCAAGGCTATCGGTAACTCCGTAAATGGAAATGGGGGTTTGAAGATCCACGACTGCGACGTATTTTGATCGGGATCCACAATGGCAAGCTCTTTAACCACAAGATCCTGCGTCTCGCCATCTCCCTGGTCAAAGGCTGTGAACTGCACAATACTTCTTTTCATGACGTCCCACGAATGACTGAGGTGAATACAATGTTATTGCTACCTTATATAGATGTCATAGATTTGAGGTATTTGGCAAAGGTATGTTTTTAAATAGCATTATCAGTATAAATGTTGCGATCTTTATCGATCTGGATCAGGGAATCGAATTGTGCGTAGACAATACAGGTGATTGAATGTTGAAGTCGATTTGCAAATCCAATTTTCAAATTTACAGGAGAATCTTTAACAACATCCCAAGTACTATCATCAAGCGTATTGGCAGGAGACAGAATAAACGCATATAATGTATACCCTTGAGGATAATCATCATAGGTAATGGTATGGCCCGCATTTTGATGGAAAATACCAGTGCCAGAAAACAAGGTGTAATAACTTTGAAGGTACAAACGGTCTGCAAACTTTGGAGTTAAGGGAGTGGCTGGATAAAATTTAGAGCCAACTTGAACCTGAAGATGATTTAAATCAAAGTGTTCGAAATGGAAGGGATTGAGATCATATCGACCATTGAATGCAGTATTTGAGACAAATCCAATGACAAGGCCTTTAGGCACATTACCCAGGAATAAATTATCCAGATTGTATGATGATACATTTTGAGGAATGGTATGTACACGAGTTTCAACTCGCGTTAATGGTAATTTTGCAGTATCTTTAAGCATGTAGCTATTTAGCTGAAGAGCCAAATCAGCTGATATATCCATACGACGGGCATATAGTGTAACATCCTTTAACTCAACCTTAAAGTTTTCATTTTGCCCTGCCATAAGACAGAACGTATCTTTGCTACGATACAATTTTACGCGAAGAGTAACCTTATTAGGGAGAATACGGTCGACCCCTGCAATATCTGTATGCACGCGTCCAAACATTTCAAAGGGAGCACTGCCACCAACATAAGAAGTACGTTTTTGAAATCCGGTGTTTGCATTGTCTAAAGTATTGAATTGACCGGCAGTATCCTTATACCATAATGCACTGGTTAAATGTGTGGATGTAGCATCCTCGGAATAATTGAGAATGGTTTCGATATATGCACGATAAGGGTATGTACCATTAGAAGATGAAATCAACTTGTCATTTAAGGCAATATCTACTTGACTGAATAGCGAATGGAGGAAATTATTAACGGGTCCGACAACATCGGCTGCAACGGGTGGAGGTCCTGCCGCTGCTATATGAAGATTGGTACCATCACCACGGAGAATTCTACATTTAACGTAAAGGTAGAGGTATGCCGGATGAATATACTCTGCAGTGTCTCCAGGAATAACAAATTCAATAGGTCCTTCTGATGTTAATGTGGAAATAGGCCGATACTCGACCATGCGTGAGGATTCAATGGCTGTTTGTGTCATGGGTACAGATACCAAATCAAATTCATTGGTACAGCACTCTTTACTGCCGGGTGTAAGGAACGACATGATGATTAACTAAAGATATCGCGTGTTTTAGTACGGCGTCTTTTGCTTATTTTTCGAGGTGGACCAACACGACCAGGAGCTCTACGCTTACGTGCCCGTCTGCGACCACTTCCAGTAAGCAACTGAGTCATTTTATTTGCAGCTTTTGTCTTTAAAGCCGATCCAGCCTCGTGAACGCGTGCTTTGATTGATTCCTTAACGGGACGATTTTCCAGCATATCCCCCGCAACTTGCATTCCTGTCTGTAAGGCTTGCCGCCCTACTGCTTTTGCGCCTTGTTTAATAAATGGCATGGCAAAACGAAAAAGACCACGAAATAAACTCCCTATTCCATGTCCGCGCTGGTAAACAGGTCCTGCGAAATAAGGTATTCCGCGACCACGATATGTTCTAACTTTCATTTGGAGAGACGTTTAAAGTGAAGTGTCACCGTCAACGTTCCAGTTGCAAATGGCAAATCTCGCCCTGCATGGTCCTTTAGTAGGATTTCAATGGTATCAAAACCTAATCTGGATAATGGAAAGTAATGAACGTTTTGAAAGGTAATAGTTTGGACTTTTCCATGATTCGTATCCGTCATGGCAACAATACGGAGCAGGGGTGCTTTTGTATCGCCAACATATTGTGGTTGAATAAGATCCGTATATACAAACACTTGCTGCGGATATCCAATACTCAAGTAAGGCTGTTTTTGAATGATTCCTTTTTTTAATATGTTAATGTTTGGTTCGAATCCTAATTGTAATGCGAGTAGGGGAGATAGGCGTACAGATTGAATTATATCCGTCGCCGTAATTTGTACAGTATTGGAATATGCGAATTGTATGGTTGGTGTAATTTTATTGAGTTCATCCAGTAAATGCTGAATAGTTGCATAATATCCTGCTGTAACTTTATGTTTCACTTTTGTACCATTTGTTAAATCAAACCAGAAGATATTTTCTCCTTCAAGAACATTTTCACATGTAAGGGGAATATGAATTTCTGCAAGACCTACCATCCACGAAGCATCATTTAACTGTATACGATGATTTAGAATATTACGAAAATGGCTGGGTGTATTAGCAGCATACGTATGTGTACTAGCATTGGAACTTAGGGTGATGTAGAAACTATCATCTGTACTTTCAGAAATCATGATGTTGCTTTCTGTTTAAAGTGAAGTGTAATGCTTGACGTTCCAAATTGAAATGGCAATTTTTTACCATGTTCGTCTTTTAAGTTTACGTGTAAGGTATCAAAATATTTCTTTTCCACTTTAACATACTGTGGATGATCAAAAATAAATGATTGGATTTGACCATACTGGTATTCATGTACGCTAATCTTTCGCAAAAGTTGGCCAATATTAGGCTGAGTCTTAACAATATCAAGACAAACATTAATTTCATATGGAATATTATATTCCAAATTACATGAATACGGTGCAACAGCAGTTAGAATCATGGGTCGTCTGCTACGATGTATAGGGTAAAAGTGAATGGCGCGTGTACTTACATCTGGATCATTACTGAATCCAAATATATTTTGTAAGCCTGGCGTCATACCAATCACATATTGTCGGCGACGGTAACGTCGATGTTTAATAAAGACCTGATGCCGTGTACTATCATAATGTAACATGACAGGATCATCAATTGCCGTTGCATCATCATTATTACTTTCCTCATCGAGAAGAAAACCCTCGTCGTCCTCCTCCCCTTCTTCGTGATTATTATTGAAAACTGTAACTTTAAGTATTTTTTCAAGTAAAGTTAATATTCGTTGGTTTTCGCCCTCTTTTTCTTTTTGACCTTGTTCATGTTGTTGGTCTTGGAGAATGCGAGGAATACTTTCCAACATTCGAGGAACAGAATCATAGTAGCCGGGAGGAAATTTAATATTGTATTCGGTTTTCTTTTTCCCTCGTGTTTGAATA
>JAGDQP010069352.1:0-10897 GCA_022664845.1 Lepisma saccharinum
GTGTGGTGGAGTACACTCGGAAAAAGCAAACATTCAATTGCTGGCTGGTCTTTATATGTGAGTAGTATTCTATATACAATGTCAGTTCAATAAATTCAGGAATTGCATTTTCCATGAAAGCATAAGCATATAGGGAAAGTGCTTAGCTGTGGCTGAAATGCATTCTACTATCCCTCCCCTCCGTAATCATAATGGTTCCTTCCGGAAACAGCAAGGTGACACGCTCTTTCATTATCATTTATAGTTTTGCTGCATGGTAGGAAGCTTTTATGTCGATGGGAAAAGTAACAACATTAAATTTTTAGCGTTTGGTGAAAGCACCTTCGGATACACTTCCGGTACGTGTGAGTACTTCCTTCACAAAAAACAAATATTGGTGGATTTTTAAAAGATTGTCGGGGTAATTGTGAGCATTATCTATATTTCTTATGAAGTTCAATAAATGAAAGTCATCCAAACCACCATTAATGGTGTTAGTGAACACCATTTTCAGTGCACATTTTGCAGGAAATTCAAATTAATTAGAAAAGCGAGAAGTACACAAAAAAAATATACTTTATAAAAGTGTTCACAATTACTCCAGTCACTCTACATTATATGCGAAGAAACGAAGATTGTAGATATGATCCAATGTTTGAAGTGTTGCGTCTGGTTTCATACTAAATGCGTCAGAGTAAGTGCAAATAAGAAAATATGTTATTGAGGCAAGTATTGAAGTGAAAAGAAGTGACTGATGCTTCAAATAATAATGTATTGTGTTAAAGAAAGGTTCGTTTTATTTCTGAACTAACTAACTAACTCTATGGCTTACAGAACTCCCATATGCCAAAAATCCCATATGTACTACAAGATATGACATAAATACATAGACATTATTGTCTTATTGTTTTCATCTCCCTCCATTCTTACATTTTAATAACGTTCAAACTTTTAATACTAGTAGTACATTTAGAAGACGTTCTTATAAATTTTACCACTTTCCGTTTTTGTAATTTTTGCATAACAGCTTCTAAACCATAACACCTGGAGTGTTGAAAGTGGGTTGGTATATGCCTGAATGACGAAGCTGCTATACTATACAGTTATTACATTTCATTTTTTACAAGAAAATTTCAAAATGGTACAAGGAGTCTTTTACCTCTCAAGAACAACATAAATTAAATAAAAACATGAATATCTTAGTCATTAACAAACTGTTTCAACTTAGTTGGAACATATACGGATGGACTTTAGATACTCTCCTAATAAGGAATCGATTTCATGTAACAATAATTTCGATTCAGATTTGGTATTGAATCATTGAATATAGGTAAAGGCGACCTAAAGTAACTCATTTAATAGGAAACAACCAACGAAATCTAACAGAACATACCATGATTGTTTTCAAGGAACATCGGACGGGAGGATCGCAAGTGTACTCAAATTTACTTTAGTTGCTATACTTTCATAGGATGTCTCATGCAAATATTAGTAATCAAATACAATAACGCTCAACACCCAAATGCCTTAATATCAAGAAGAGGCCAAATTTCCGTTGGAAACTTGTATTTGGAGCTTTATCAGCATCTCAAGTCAAATATGTCACATCACAAACGTTAATTTCTTCCTTGAGAGAAGCAAGAGAATTAGTTTGAATGGAGTTTATTACAGGTACACTCCGATTCACAGACAATATCGAATGTAGATATTTTTTGAAAGTTATATAACCTGACAACACCGAATTTTAGACGAACAATATATGTAATGTTATTCAGTGTCGGATCTGTGGGGGAAAAGGAGGCCATTGCCCCGGGCGGTACGTTTACGAGTGTCAAATAGCTAAAAATATAACTCCTAAAAAAGGAAGCATAAGTCTCGCATATTAAATTGAAATTGATCTAAACCGGATTCAAAATTTCAATAGCAGCGCGCTAAGATGTTCTTTATGTTATTCCATACAAGCTACCTTCATCTTTAAAATTCAAAACCATGCCTCAAGTTAAATAGGCAGGTATACTGCCTTACTGGAGTTAGTAACAGGGATGACACGACAGGCCCCAGAGATAACAAAAGTACACTACGTGATGCGATACAATTTTGTGGCCGTCGCGTCGGCCGGTCGTGTTGTTTGGCTAAAAAGCGATGGAAAGAGCGGCAAAAATTAATTCTTGAGAAATCACACCTCCCCTGATTTAGAAATATTACTATTAAAAATCGACTCAAACACTACAAAACTCTACTTACATCCCAATTTTGAAGACATACTTGGATCTTAAACTAGCTTCTCGACATTAATAACATGTTTCGACTGACCCTAAATATCGCTCAGTATTACGGTTACCAGAGTTCGATTTTTTTTTTTGCTGGGAAACGTTCTCGCCAAAGGATGTCAACCCAATGATGTGATGTTCATTGAGCCTACATTAAAGTTAAAAAATGAATTATCTAGATGCTAGATGACTCGATACAACATATTAAATCCATTGGTTTTAGATAACAACATTCCCAAGATGTCAGACTCATGGAAATAATGAATTAGTGAATTCTTACAAATATTATTACTGTTTCTACAATTTCAAACTTCTACTTAAAATTGATAATACTTATCAACATCCGCAATAGTTGTCGTTGTCACGTTCCTTTGTCTTCTTTATAAATGTTTCAAGAAGGTTCAGGTACACTAAGTGAAATAAAAACCTTTGTTGTATTCGATACTTTTGTCTCTTAGAAATAAAACTATAATCATTTGCGAAATAATAGGCAACAATGAATAAGGATATTGTTAGCATTTTCTTCTTCAACGTAGTTTAAGAAAATATAAACTTTGCCTGCTCGTGGATTGCTTTGCTGTTTCTGACGTGCTTTATAGAGTGCAGCACTACATACCATTCACTGGTAGTATGTAAACTTCTCAATTGTAAGACGATCTTGTACTTAAAGACGACTTTATTATTAATGAATAATTATCCAATTCTGGATCCATTCTGGTATTTTAATATTGAAAAAACTGGAAGAGTTTACTAAAGGTTTTAACAGCAGTATCCATATCATACTCAGACAAATATATATATTTGCTTGTGTCGTATTTTACGACATAGAAATATTCTTGGTCAACTTCTTGCGGAGCATCTCAAGAAGAAACAGTTTGTATGCTCATTAACCAACTTTGCACCCCATCAATTTCCTCTTTCTCATTGAGAAACCTCTGCTCCACAAATGTTAATTCAGAGGTCCAAATAATTATATTTCGATAGCGCCATACCTGAATAATATGGTGGAAGATTCAATACATTGAATTCCAGAGCATTTAATGTTTCCTCTGTATGAGTATCATCTGTCAATCTAATTCATTGTACATGGCCATGAACTGCAACTAAAGTATTTCAAGTGTCTCCCGGCAGACAACACTTTTAATTAATTATCGGCAGCGTGGGACCTCTCTGGGAGCAGGGACTTCAACGGTTGCCCGGTTCGCTTGTACCTAGAGTCGCAACTGTCTCACATGCAAAACGAAAGGCTAAATACTTTCCTAATGTGTTGAATTTTAAGTCAACTTTGTCGATTAGGTATAATTAATGTTTTTAAAAGCAAATTTAACAAAACGTGTAGTGCAGTCAAATTATGCATATTTGGAGGACTATCTAGACATTCACTAGAATGAAACGAAACGTGTTACAATATGTAGTAGTACCTCTCCTGTAGAATCGCGCGTCGGGTTTAGGGGTTATGACTCCATCAATATGGCGCCCACAAGCAAACAACGACTTTTACATGAACGATAGTATTTTCTCTAAGAATGAAGATAAAAATGCCTTCATGCTTCAAACTGAATATAATGAGTTATCTCACTAATTCAAGTTGATATGGTGTTTATATACTTACTTACTCTATGACTTAAGGAAGTCGCAAGTTCATCGCCGTAGTAACAAATGTTCTCTATAAGATTCTATTCTGAGCAAGATCAAGCCAGTTTACATCACAAACATCTAATTTTCGAAGATCCCTTCTAATATTATCCTCCCAACGTCTTCTCGATCTTCCCAACGGTCTATTTCCATCTTCGGTACCAACCACGATGGGATGTAATCTACGTTTCTCCCCCTTCCGAGCTACAAGTCCTACTCACCATAGTCATCGGGATTTCATTATTCTTACAACATCCTGGTGAGTCGTAAAATTCGTGACGTTCTTCATTAGCAGTCTCCTCAATTCCCCAGTTATCTCGCCGCGTTTCGGCTCATATATCTTTCTCAAAACCTTATTTTCAAAATCGTAATTTATCTTCATCTGTTAGGGTCGAAGTCCAGCTTTTGCAACCGTAAAGTATTACTGGCAGAATAACTGTTCTGTATATTTTCGATTCAAACTTTCTTCATAAATTAGGAGTTCCTGGACTGAGTCATAGGGATAGCGTCTGTGAGGAATCTATCTGCCTGTAGGTAGAAGGGAGCGTCCATATGTTAGGATTGATATATATTGTAGATTATAGATATTATAATACTTTTCAATACTCGTTTAAATATTAGCAGTGAGTCTGAGAAAGCGATTTACCTATAAATATCAAAGATTGTTTATTATCACTAAAGTATGAAGGTATATAAGTAACCTTATTGATAAGCATATTAGGAAGGTAAGTTACGAAAGCGGACTATTTTTTTCGCTATATGATCAACTTGTAATTGTATCGTTTAACTCTTGTTTCACATGCTTTAGAGTGAAGGTTCTGGTTATTCGGAAATTTTTTGGAAAAAGTTGGAATCTTTATAGCATTGATATTACTACTAAATCTGGCTTTATATACTTTATTTATTTTAAATACAAAATAAACCTTGCCTATAAAACGATCTTGTAAGACCTGTCCTTTCAATGCAATATAGACACACTTGAAGCAGAAATTTTCATGATCCTGCTGGAACTAGACGACATCTTAGTCGACCAACAGGACATGGATATTGGACAAGAAGGAAACGGTGAAGAGAGAAGCGAATTAGTCAAATTTATCCATTAGAAGCCCTCTGCAGGAGACGAAACTAAAAACTCTAGACCAATCTGTTAATTGAGGGGTAGCCAGGAAGAATCCTTCAGAACACTTTGTAAGATTTTTGCTAGAATCGGTTGTAGGTCGAGCACATGGAATGTGAGTCTGGTTTAAGTTTAGTTCATCGTTGAATAAGATATTTGAGTTTTGAACCTGTTTGTTACTAGGATTGGTAGCATTTGGTAGGGGAAATATTGCGTCAGTCTTAGTAGGAATTCGGGTGTCTTTGAATAATTCAGGTTGGATTTCAATGAAGTATGCAATTTGACGTTGGGGAGTGTGCAACGGCTTAGAAATGGTTGAATTCTACTTTAAAATATTCGACATGCCTTATATTATCTTTGTCCGGAGTTGGGATGGCATTTAAGGTCGAGCAGATGCTGTATGTGTTGGGTCAGATTGATTTTTTGGGATTGAGTCTATTGAATTAGAGTGTGAAAACGGTTCAGTTCTGAGGTCAGGTACATGGACTGAGAGTGTGGAGTCAGGCTAATTTGAGCTTGAGTGCTTTGAGTGTGAGTAGTGCTAAGTTGAACTGAATTTTGAGATCAAGTCCATAGGGGAGTGTGCAAATTTTGGCTGATTTTTTTAAGGCGAAATAATGTGAGATTTTTTAATCAGATTCAATTTAGGGTTCAGTTTCGCAGTAGGCGAGTGGGGTTACTGCTGATATTTTAGGTCGAGCACATGGAGTGAGGGTATTGAGTTATTTGGATTTGGAGGTAGAACACTTGGAGTAATAGTGTAGAAGGTTTAGATTAATTCAGGGTGCTACGATATAGTCTTATTCTTGAATTACTTGATTTACCTGTAGTTTTCAGTGATAATTGATTTCCAATTTGGAGCTAAATAATTGGTTGCACTGAATATTATAATTAAAATTTTGATTAATTAATTTCGGTTGTCCAACACTGTGGAATAATAAAAAGGGATCGTCATTTTTCAGTCTTCAGATATTTATGAAAACTAATTCTGATTCGAAATTGAAGACAATAATTGTCGAATGAATCGAAGCTAAGCTTTAACTAAAAATGCCTTAAATAAAATTTTGGAATTTAATACTGGATTAAAGCAAATGATGGGCGTGGATTATATTAATTAAAATTCGAAATTAGATTTTGATTTATTAACCTTATTGAATTTTGGAGAAACTTGTTTCTCCACCCCTTTGTGGATCTAAGGTTACTGGCTGGGAGGTGTAGCTGTTGTTTGGATCTAATTTTGAATTTTGTTGGGGACTGGAAATTAAAAGGAAATCTGGGCGCTGTTCTCGTTTCATTGTTTTACTTCAGATTTTTTAGTTCAATCTGGGCATACTTATTCCGCTGACTCTAAAAGACGCAGAGCCTTTTGATTTGGTTATCTCCATCCATTCTAGCAAGTTTAGTTTTTAGGTTCAAACAGGAATTTTTTGATAAGATTTAGTATATATATTCGTACCCCGAAGCTGATAGTGACTGCAAAATAATTCGACCGTGTGAGGCCGCGTTTGTCCGCCAGAGAGCATTAAAGTTTTGAGAAATTGGAAGATAGCCAGTGCAGCTGCTGTAACGGTTCCCGCAGTTTCGGTTCGGAAATGCATTTATTACCCAAAATATATACATGGACTTACCTGACGGTGACGACAAAGACTGCAAAGATACAATACAGTGTAACACATAATTTGGCAGATATGGGCCAGTACTTGTCTTCACAACTACAAGTATAGTGTTTCTATAAAATGTGTAAAGCAGAAGGGAGAATCAAAATAGTCACACGGAGCAACCTTCAAAATCATACTCCATGGACACAGCGTCAAATACCACTTTATTTAACACTCTTGAAGTTGCTGACAGTTATCTATATTGACCTACGTAGAGGGGGAATCTTGTGGGGTCCGGATTTCCTCTCAACAATACTGATTTTTTTGTGAGTTTGGTATGATTGTGTTTTTGGTTCTGTATGCTTACATATTTTATTTTATTTGTTTTTTTCCTTCTGTTTTATTCCATTTGTGTTAAATTCTCACAAATGTTTTTAAGACAAATACTGGCCTATATCTGCCAAACTGTTGTTACACGCTGAAGTGGCTTTGCAGCCTCTGTCATGTATGTCACGTTTGTTCTTGTAGATATTTTGAGTAATAAATACCTGTTCAACCGAAAGTGCAGGAGCCATTGCAACGGCTGTCTTACCCCAAATTTTAACACCCTCTAGCGGACACACGCGTTATTACTTTTTAGGCGTTATCAACATCGGGGGACGAATATATACGAAGTCTTATAAAAAAATCTTGTTCTATACGCCATAAACTTCCCTTATAAGTATTAAGGCTACCAAATCATTAAAAAGAGATAGAAATAAATTAATTTCATATTAGGGTTCAGTGGTTAAGATCTACTAGGTTGTTTTACATCGTCACTGAACCTGGCATGCACTTTTAAGATGTTTAGCTTTCTCCATTTTACAAATTCACTATAAGCAGTTCAGTATAACTTCATCGGGCTTATCCTGTATTTATACTAAAAAGACTCATTGGAATATGTTTCCACTTTCTTCCCACAGACCTCTTTTCCCATGAAGTCTCATATATGAAAATGGACATATATGGATGGTACTTCAAAGATTGTCAACCAATTTCGTATTAACGAAATTAGTAATTAAATTTTAATGGAGATCTAATGAAAGAGAAATGTTGAAAAAAAAATAAGGAAATTAATGTGCAGAAGAAAAGGAAAAATCATAAAGAAAAATCATATCATTTTTAAGATCTACTTAAATTGAATGGATACGTACTTTGTCCATTTCGGGTGAAATTGAGATAACAGTGACATCAGTTACCTTTTTGAAAGGTCTCTTTAAAAACTATGACGCATGAAGCTAACATGTATACAAAAACATTCAATATTGAGACATGCTTAGGTTAATTACAATTCTGAACTTTCAAAAACACTTCTGTAGAATAAAAAAAAAGCCAAGATTTCTTCCTCTGGTCATCAAATAGTTTCAATAGAACACTATGAATGAATCAGTTTATCCCATAAGTAATTTAGTATTTTGACATCGTGAGGAAAAGAACGATAACTTACCTGGAACACTACTGTTAGTCAGGAAAGTAGTCTCCATCGGACTCCACAACACTCTGCCGTCTGTCAACATGTTGAATCCCCCGCTGAAAGAAGGCACGTTTTTTTGTGCAAAGAACTGTGTCACTGTTCGCCGCATGTCATCATCATCATTTTGATGTGTTTTCATGGAAAGATGGTTTTGTAGGCTGCAAAAAACACAATAGTTTTTTGGTGCAAGTCCTGGTGAGAACGCGCTGTCGGGGAGTCTCTTCTAAATATAATCATCAAACTTAGCACAGCCTTCTTGCCGTGTATGGGCGTGCGTTAGCAACATGAATGAGCACATCCTTGCGATTAATCAGAGCAGGACGTTTCTCCAACAATGCAGTCCGTAGGCGTTCAAGTTGCTGACAGTATATTTCTGTGTTGATGGTCTCGTTACGTGACAAGAGCTCAAAATGGGTTATCCCATGGATATCCCGCCAAACGCTCAACATCACCTTGCAGGGTTGCAGATCCAGTTTTGACACAGTTTTTGCGGCCTCCCTTCAGGCAGTATCAGCCGTTTGCGTGTAATGTTACAGTACAGGAACCATTTTCATCCCCTGTCGCCATTCTTTCCAAGAACTGGGAGGCAAGAACCTCCAATCTAAACACAAGCCTGGGTTCGCCACTGCCTCTCAAAAATTGTGGGTACAAAATTGGCATTCTGTACCCACTATTTAAGAATACAGTTTTTGCAGATCACTGATGTTTCGTGATGCTACGCTGGTTGGATGTCCCTACTGAAATTCATACAGCATGACATGCGCTATGTGATCCTACGAAACTGCCATAATCAAACGCAAGACACACTTCGAAAACGTGGAGTAGACCGCTGCACAATCAAGTAGCCCATATGACTCAGCTATGACACGTGGCATTTACTTCACCACTCGCTTGTCAGATGGCGTCATTACAATGGTCATCGCACGTACGACATTACGTATGGGATAGTCCAGTATATAGGTTAAGATTATGTGAGTGGCAAAATAAAGTAGCATTTTAAGAATTATCATCCTCCAACAACTCTTCAAGTATTCGATGGGGGTGTATTGTTACAAATTAGGCAGAAGATTATAAAATAGTTTCGTATGCCTCTGAAGCATTCAAGACAAAAGACACATAATTTTAGTGAAGAAAGGTCAATCAATGTTCTACTCATTCTTGGTGTTCATATTTACGTACAAACAACTGAAAATGGAAATAACCTGGCATTGTGTACAATCGTCATCTCTCTGGATCTTGCCTTCTTTCTGGTAGGTGAATTTGACGGTGATACAAATTCTGAGGTTTGGAGTCGAATAGCTGTTGTAAGGTAGTGTTCGTAGTCTCCAAATCAAATAAATATTTTCCTATCGAACGAGAAATGTACAGAGCGGAACAGGTGGCAGTCTGTAGCGACTGAGTCAGTAGAATAGGGCGTGGAGGGTAGAACTTCTTAACCTAAGTCAATCTATTTTTGACGGGTGGTGACAGCAGCATGTGGTCCCTAGTTATGATGGTGGATAAAGGCTCCTTGACGACTGACGAGGACAGGCCCTCTATCGCAATGTCTGTCCAGCTGTGAACAGTAGAAGGTGGCACTAATGGTGTGGTTAGGTTCCTGGTTCTCCTAGTGAACTATCCTTTAGACATCTCACTACTTTTTGGTTTGGACGTTGATGGAGACAGTGCAGAAATACTACATGTAGTCCTCCTACGTTCTACATTCCATTACGGGACCAACGCAGTAATTCTGCACTCAGGCAATATTTAATTTCTGTGTTTACTCAATCATTTTACTACCGGCAATAAGATTTTTTAAATTAGACTGCATATTACAATATAGTTTTATCGTTCCGTGGATGGCACAACATTGTACTACAGGCCTGTTGTTTGCCAAGCCTGATTTATAATGAAGTGTTTTTAAAGTAGCTACTTACACAATTAAATTTGTCACACTATAATGATAATGGACATTCATAGATGGCAGACTCAAATTGTAGATATCAAAATCAGATTTCAGCAGAACTTATTTAATTGTCTTATAAAAATTATGCATCAGAAAATACAACTTCTGCAGGTAGCTTTGCTACAGTAGTTAATTGTGAGCAATTATTTGTATTTTCTAAATTAATTTAAATAAACTTAAGCAAACAATGATAATTAAAAACATAAATATTATTACTCTGTTAGCAGCAAGGCCTATGCGTATCTTGAAACATGGAAAACAATTATCTTTAGCTACTCAATAAGTTTGCCCTTGTACTCAAGAAATTTTACCTTGTACTCACGATGATTTTAACGCTTTACTCACGAAATTTAAACACTTTTATTCATGAAATTGTACTGTCTCTAGTAACAAATCACACGAAACATTTTCTTTATTTACCAGATCATATTTTACCAGTAAGGACTGTACAGTTAAAATGGAGGACTACTGCGGATTTTTTCTTCCAATGGAGGACAACTAAGCTAAGATTGGTAGACAATTATGGCTACCTTATATTTATCTTGCTCTCAAGTAATAAAATTTAATGAAATTGGAAAGTGCTTATCAAATGATGAACCATTTGTTTGATATTTCAGTAACGATCATTTTATTAAAATTACGAGTACGAATTTTGTCCAATTTAGATCTTTTTAACCTGGTCATTAGATAATGGAGGACATTTCAAGATATTCAAATAAGCAGGGAGGACAAGAGGAGATGAAAAGCAGGACATCTGGTAACTCCGCATTAGGTATAACATTTCGAATGAATATTTAATTTCGAAATATATACTCTAAATTAAAACTTTTTAGCATAAAA
>JAGDQP010069353.1:0-10897 GCA_022664845.1 Lepisma saccharinum
AATAAGTAGTTGTAACTGAATTGCAATGGTTTGGAATGATCTTGCCAGAAATACATTCTTGGATTGAAATTTCATTTCTTGTTCTATTTCTTTGTACTTAGTTAGGGTATATTATCTTTCCAATTTCAAGCCGTTATCCATCAAATAATTGACATGATGGATACATAAGTGAATGAATGAATGTGTGAATGAATTAATTAGGCTGTCTTCTTGTATATACTGTATTAGAAAAGGAACTAATACGCTTGCAACTATTTTTGCAGCCGTCAGATTCACATAAGCCAGAAGGAACTCATATGGATACGGATGACCTCGATAAATAGAACCTAAGTACTGATTGGAGATCTTTAATATAGCACATAAAAATATGTATTGTATAAAATGTAAACTAAACAGGTATGTTGGAATTTATTTGCAATATTAGTTTCATATAAAAAGAAATTTTGTATTTTTTTTTAAAGAATTATGCAATATTCACCTTAAAACACCGAATCACAATATATTTGTCATAGGTTTCCGCACCTACCAAACAGCTTTGCTTCGGAATAAAAGCCACATACCCTTAAGCAAGGTGAACAAAAATAGGTTTCCTTTTGCTAGCGTGAAATAATTCAGTGTTGCTTCCGTCCCGTCTTCTAAAAACTAAGTTTTTTAAAAATAGCTCGGCTTTCTTCGTCTTCTTCTGTTACAAATTGGACATGATATGCATCAATGATAACCACATCGGAATCTGCATCCCATAATCTTTCCAATGCGGTATCATTTGCAGCCCAATGTTAATTAGAAAGATAAGTAGAGCCGCTCACTGGACTGTCATATTTCTCCCTCCACATTCTTAGTTCCTTGAAGTTATTCAAGTACTACCAGTAATCTATTTTTTTCTCATCTTGTAGTGCACCAATCTTTGTGATTGTGGGATATATTTGACATGAATGTGTATGGTATTTTGTTGTGGGGTTTTGTTGGCGTACGATAAATGGCAGTGTTGCCACCTTCCCACGTTTTCCAGAAAAATTAAGTTTTTATGAATATTTCGCCTTCGTTTGTCTGCTTCTTCTACAGATAAAACACGATTGGCATACGTGTTACCTCGTCGGAATCTATGTTTTATCAGATTTCCAACGAGGTATTACTTATGGCTCTATGATTATATTGGAGCTGATCAGAGGCGTAAACGTAAAATCCTACGGTCTTTTACAAATTGGCCGCCATCTTGGGGGAGAGGGGAGATTTCTAGTGGCTCCCTTTCTTAAAAGTGTCCCATGGTATGAACATTAAGTACAGCAAATTTGAATAAATCTTCACAAAGTGCGGTATTCGTGAAAAAAATGTCATTTACCAGCAATACTAATACGCGCGTTATCGGCGACACCTACACGCGACATAAAACCCTTACAGTGAATTTCTCTTGGCTTCTGTTTGGCACTATATTCAAGTAAGCTGTAATGATTTTTTATTAGATATATCTAAAACATTTCTAAAATAAATAAATAAATGCAGCCTAGCTGATTTCAAAAGCGGATGGAAAATTTAGTTTTAGGGATTCACTATTTAAGGAAATGTCTTCCTGCCCAATCTTCAATTCTGCAAAAATAAAAATATAAAGTTACTATATAAAACTTTAAGATTTTTTCCCTTAATAAATAAAATTTCAGCTTCGGTTTGACATACTGAAAGAAAGAATCCTTAAAATTTTGAGTTTCCAATGCAGTTATAGTACGCAAATGATGTGGTGAGCTAAAGATGCCATAATATTAAAATTAACTTAATAGACTACAGCACATGCAAATTAAAATCTAAACAAGGCGTTCATCATTAGGCGCATTCAAGTTTTTCAGTCCACGAGACGAATTCTGGGATAACAGGTTAAGTTTTAAGCTCCCACTAAAATATTCTCTCATTCGCCTGATATACTAAGGGATAAAAGGGAAGGTATGTTTGGGAGGAAATTAGCAAGAAAGCAAATCCAACTAATTCATAAAAGAATTCTGACATTGAGACAGAAAGAAGGCACTTGATAAGTTAAACTGAAAGGAGCTGGTGGCGCTTTTGCTTGTCACTAATATCAGATCGGAAATGGTTAGGCAGACGGGTTCAAACCTCATAAACAAAGCGGTCGTAGCTCAGTGGTAAAAGTTTGGGTTACCATTCCAGATCTTGTGGGTTCAATCCCAGCGGCTTACCATCCTGAGTGACGTTTTCTACGGATAACAAAACCAGTTCTTCAACGGCCATTTGTTTAACGATTGACAAATAAATGGAAATTATTTTTAAAATAATAAAGTTATAATGAAGGGCCTATTAGAAGCCATATTATATACAAGTTAAAAATGAATGCAGCTGCCTTGTGGGCAGAAGCAATAGAAACTTTGAACCTGCTTCACTTCAAAATATTAAACTTCATATCCCGTCTTAAAAATAAATTCAAAACAGCGATGTATGCGAATTCAAATATTAATTAAAATTAATATGATAACACTAAAATCTACACTTTTAGTGTTCAGTTTATGTATACAAAGTAATTTCTTTCCAAAGTGCCTCTCATGTTCAATGTTTATAAATTATATTATTAGGACGCAATTCCCAAACTAGCATTTTATATTTATTCCACATGTTACCTGGTCGGAGGGAGCGATGCAGGTTTTCAATATATGAAAACATAATCAATTGTGCGGATGTTACCTTTAAAATAGACCAATCCTATACAGGCTTGAGTGTATGGGTGTTAAATACAATAACAAATCAAAAGAGTGCTTTCGCCATCAAGTGGGTCAAATATAGCAAGGCCAGCATTCCCATTTTTGGGTGCGCTCAAGGTCGTCAGCAAAGTGCTGGCGTAACGTCATTATAGTTTATATTTCACCATAAACCCTTGTTAAAAGCTTTTGCAAGGCACCGGAATTCGAGATGATTATAGTTTGAGGGGGCGTCTAACATTGCTGTGTGGCAAAATCATAGCTTTATAAATAGCAGTGGCGGCTCGTGGTCTAGACTTTTCAGGTGGTGCACAAATGTTACCGCATCCTTTGCGCATTATTATTGTTATTAACCTTTGTAACCTTTATTACGTAAAATGACAATCCAGCCACAGGGCCAAAATATGTCACGGGAAACAATATACATATTAAAATACAAGACTGAGTCCAGAAAAGAACAAATACACATAATATAAGGGGAAAAAGTATATAAATATTTTATAATTTAATTCGAGACGACAACCAAAATACATGATTAAAGTAGATAGAAAGAAAGAAAGATAATACAAAAAATATAATAATCGAAAGGAATAAGTGATAATGATAGTAACATATTTGCAAGAAATGCTATTATTACAAATTTAAAAAAAATAGTTAATTAAAAATAAAAAGTCTTTACATCTTTTCCAGTCAAACTGAATAATAATTGTTTAATATATTTAAAATATAAAAATGTAACACCTACTACCATATATTAAATTTGGTTCAAGAAAACTTTAATTCCTTAACTATAGATCTAAACTGACTTTAAAAGATTTCCGTATACTGATTACATTTATTAACTTGACCAGCACAGCGACATATGAGAGAAGATTCATATTCCTTAACCACTAAAGGGAGATAATTTCTTATGTCATTAGTTGGAATGCTTAAACTTATCATATTGCATGAATAATAATAATAATAAGAAGAATAATAATAATTGCATTTTGAATTTGAATTTATTTGGGCGTATAAAAATGACAATACAGCATATAGGCTAATACATGTCTCCCATTACAAAACAATAATACATAAAATACATGTAGACAATATAAAAGGAAACAACCACAAATCATGCAAGAAAAACACATCCATAATACATATTCAACAATAAAAAAACATACAGAAAGTTCAAGATAAAGACAAGGTTAGATTTAATGAAAAGACATCACCTCTGTCAGCAAAATAAAAGGTTCACAAAACTTGGATTTTCAAATCCATTACATATTTTATAATTTTGTTTCTCAAAGTTTTAAAATCATCGCTGAATATATATATATATATATATATATATTTATATATATATATATCATTTGCAATAATTTATTTACACTTTTAGCACATCTTTGTACTGGCGAGCTACTATGGTAAACAGGTCTATTTTCCTGTTCAATTTTCCTTGAAAGATACATAGGAACCTTTATTTTTATAGTGTTAATAAATCCTTGTTTTCCAGTAAGAGCATCTGAAAAGCATTATATCAGATAACTATCTGCGATCTTTCAGATTCAATATTTCCAACATAGTTCTCATTTCGCTTACAGAAGTACAGTCAAAAGTAGATTTAAATATCCATTTAAGCCATACCAAGAAATTATTCTGAATTGGCTCAATTTTATTAATTAAATATTTTTGATCAGAGTTCCACACTACACTTGCATATTCCAAATGGCTTCTGACCTATGCACAATACAAATATACATTTGTATTATTAAAAATTTTTGCAACCCATTTTGTAACACTCAAATTCCTTTTGGCTTTGGATGTTATAGTTTCAATATGGTTTGTAAAATACAACTTTTTATTTATGAGAATACCCAAATCTTTAACATTGTCCTTAAATACCATAACTTCCTCACCAATCTTATGTGAATAATAAGATGGATTAGTTTCTCTAGTCATCATCATACTCTCCGTTTTGTTGACATTTAGAGGTAACTGATTAATAACAGACCATTCGATAGTTAAGTTTAAATCATTCTGTAAGATATAATGATCACTTAAAGGGTTAATTTGTTTAAATATTTTAACATCATCAGCATACATCAATGCTTCAGAAGTAAATTTTGTCAGAAGATGCTAAACAATAAAGGCCCCAAATTTGATTCTTGAGAAAAGCCAGATGTTATCGAAACAATCTATGATGTACAACCTTTATATTTTACTCTGAACTTCCTTTCAGCTAGGTAAGAATCAAACCAGGAGATACATTTAAGTGAAAAAACAAAAAGCATAAGTTTCTTTAACAAAATTTTATGCGATAATTTATCGAAAGCCTTTTGAAAGTCAATAAAAATAACACCGACTTGACCCCCTTTGTTATAGGTCCAGTCGTAGACAACAAATGAGTTAGATTTGTTATTGTTGACCTCTTTTGTACAGACCCATGTTGATGATCAGAAAGTTGTTTTTCAACATAACTATATATACTTTTAAATATTACTTTTTTCAAAAAGTTTAGGTACAAGATTCATGATAGTCATAGGTCTGAAATCCTGAAGTTTCTTCGCACTACTCTTTGGAATAGGAGTAACTAAATAAGTTTTCCAATTAACTGTATATTTAGCATAAACTCCAATTAAAAATTGACGTTAATACAGGAGCTCTAATTGCACTTATACCTTTGATAACAAAAACAGGGATTTAATCAACGCCTGTGGAGGTTTTATTTCGTAATGATTTTATGGCTAGAACTACCTTATTCTCTTCAATTAATGATATTTCAATAACATTATCAGTTGAATTTTCAACATTGATTAGTTAATTATTCATGTATCTATTAGGTTCATATACAGATTGAAAATATCCACCGAATAGTTCAAACAACTCACTAGAATTAGTAATTACTTACTTTTTCACTTCTATACCAGTAACAGCACTAGCATTTTTAGTGAACTTATTTACATAGTTCCAAAATTTAACAGGTTAAGCACTTAATTTATCTTGTATATTATCAATATAACGTTGTTTGTCCCTTTTTATTAACAATTTCGATTTATTTCTAAGTTCAACAAATACTTGATAATTGTCTATATTGTGTGTTTTTTTATATTTCTTATGTGCTTTTTGTTTCAATGCAATAGTCTTCCTTAGCTCACAGAAAAACCAAGAAGGAAAATTTTTATTAACAATTTCCTTTTTTGAATATTGTCTGTAATACTTTTTACTATTGAATTTTCAATTTGCATAGCCGCGTCCTCAATATTCTGAGACAATAAAATATTGGTCAAGTCTTGAGAAACAAGTTGTTTGTACAACTGAAACCTTTATGATACTGAACTACATTAAACTACTACTTCTTTATTTTTTAGTGTATTAAAATTAGGTATTGCAATTTAAACTGGATCATGATACAGATCTTGTTTTACCATTACTTCTTATATAATTTCAGCTTGTACCAAAAAGAAATTCAATATTAAATATATTTCTTTTCATATTATGTCTACCTCTAAACACATAGTATCAAGAAAGTCAAACGAACTTATAGCTTTTCTTTTAGAATAATAATGAATATCAGGTTTGAATTCACGACTCACTCAATCAACTTAGTTATATTAAAGTCTCCAACAATTAGTAATTCTTAATGAACAGGATTAATCTTTTTATAAATAGCTGTATATTTTTTTTCAATTATTTCCGGAGAAAGATTGGGTGTAAAATACAAACAGGAGAACGCTTGCTGAAGGATATAATTTCCCAGACATGTGTCATGCTTAGGTCATAGCTGTCTCACTGTTTGTCTGATCCATAAATGTAAGTTAAAAAAGATAGCAACTTTGAGAATATTGGGAAAAAAATCCTTAAAATTATCGAAAAACTAAAGAGTGGAAGCAGAAGTTTAATAGCATATTTTATCTATTGAGGAATATTTCCTGTCGAGGAGCAGCCCGTTCCTTTTTCCTTGGGATGAACTTTAGCTTTTAGATGCTGCACAGGCTTTAAAGTAAAGTTCCCTTGAAACCTGTCCCTATTTTTCGTAGACTGTTGTAGTATATGTGTGGTGCTATTGAGTTGAATCCATTTATGACCTATAGGCATCAACGGCACTTGCCTGAGGTGACAGGAAAACCCTGGAAAACCTCAGTCGGTCTGGTGGTCGGGTGTTGGATCGAACCATCGACCTCCCGAAAGCGAAGTTAATAATCTATTAACTGAGCTACGGTTGCTCGGTAAGTGCTATTGCATGGTTTAGTTAACTTTTCATCCAAGAGGAATGATTTATTTTCCTGGTTTTGGAAACGTGTAAAATTGAATATTATATATGGTAGAGCTGCCAGACGTTCCTAAGTGAGTTTCTTTTACTTAATCAGAATTACGTACTACTTGAACATGCACCGGATTTGGCTGAGAGAATTTCGATAATCGTTAATTAGTATAGCCAGCAAAGTAATTCAAAGTTAGGTTATGTTTCAGAATACAAAAAGGCGAAATAATCAATAATTATTATTCTCATTTTCGGGTATTATTCCAGATTTCATAAGAGATATTTTGTCATAGACCTTCCAACTTAAAAACTCTTTAAATATTTTTCAATCGAATCAATTGACATCGAGAGAAGAAATTTTAAACCAAAATTTGCTTTTACATACGAGAATTTACCTCTAATTTCATCTTGTGATATCAATTCTTGAGCTTGGAGGAAGGAAATTTTAGTTTTCGTAAAAAATAAGAAAGAAAGAAAATGAAAAACACACTTCTAATAAATTCAGAGGAAGAAAGATAAAAAGCTTTAAAAAGTAAAAATAGCCCTATGTTCGATATGACCGAAAAACGATTAGAAAAACTATTATGCTCTATCAGGAGATAATTGCCACATATGCACAAATATGTTCTAACGAAATGCCTTTATTCAATTAGTTCTTTCCTGAAATGAAATTCTTTATAGTTTTGCAACTCATCGGTCTTGTAGAAAGAAATATGCTAAATCATACAACTCCTAGCGCTATTTATAAATAATGTATATTCAAACACTAGCACTATCTTTAATTGCTAGTTTTAAAATATTTAAGGGTCTAATCAATATTTTAGAAGCTTATATTAAATTATGGACAACTAAATTAAATAATGTCAGATAGTGCACATTCACAATTATTATTACGCCTTGGTTAGACATTCACAAGTATTAGTATGGTCTTACTATAAAATTTGCCTTAGATACACATTCACAAGTATTATTGAGGCTGGTTTCCATTCGAGCATCAAAGATGTGAAAGAAAGAAAGTTTAAAAATATGGAAATTCACACCCTAGCTAAGAAGGTTTCTTAAGACACTAGTGTACAATGAGACTGCCTAGAATCAGTACCTTGGATCTACCTAGGATCTCTGCCTTGCATGCAAAAATAATTTTACGGCAGCTTTCTGTGTTCAGCCAATCGGGCTTCTGTCCTTAAAACTCATTCTGTAAAATTATGGAAAACTGTTCAGGTTTTTCCAGGAATTCTGCCAGGAAAGTTAAAATGGGGTTAATATTAGATATTTTCTGTCCCGGCCTGAGCTGCAAGTCTATATTTCACCACTGATATGTCCACTTTATTATGACTTAGTTCAGTTCCAGTTAGCACCTTAAATAAAATATAAATTCTCAGTTTCTGTGTGAGGGGTCAAAAAATTTTAATATTTTATTTCCACTCACAATCGAACCTTACGAACCAAGTTCAAGGGATTTTCGCCGGACTGGTTCCAAAAGAGAGGGGATAGGGTAGGAAGTCAGAATGTGAGATTATTTTTTTTCGGAGCAGGAGTGTGAGAGGCAGGAGAACGGGATAAGTGAGAACTGGTGCTTCGGTCCAGTAAAACTGTACCCGTTTTCTTTTGCCAGTTTCTCATAAACGAAATCAGAGAATAAAGTGTAACTTAACATGATTATAGGTAATGCTGTTCTACACTAGAAGCGACTTGTGTGAAGCACCGTTAGTGTTGCCAGATGTAGACATTCGCAGTGTTGCCAGAATATTAAAAGCCCGAAAATATCGGTGAAGGCAGGGACTATAACGATGAAGTCTACGTCATTTACTGACAAAGTATAGTTTATTCTAGTGCTGTGTACTACTTCGCCAATACTATTGTAATAAGCACAAAAAGAAAGCAAAATAACACAAAACAGCAATGATGCGAATTATAAATGAAATCAAGATATTAGTTGAAAATAATATGATAATTGGTCATCAAATGCTGTTGAGTCCATTGTTATAGACACTCGCTCTCCTCTCTGCTCTCTTTCCTTTCTCAGAGGACACGTACGCTAAAACGAAGTTCTTTCCTACTTTCTTGCTTTCACCTTTCCTTTTCTATGTCTATAAAAGTATTTATAGGATGAAATATTACATTTCTTGTGGAGTGCTGATAAACCTGTTGTTCATTTTTATAGGAATTCTAATGTTTCCTTTTATTTGTCGTTTCATGATGAATCCGAAAGTGGTCATTCGTCTGCTGGTTCAGAAATTTGGCACATCTGATGACGCATCATCCATTGCAGATCGGGAAATCTGTGCCGAGTTATTGGATGAACGAATGATCGTTGAGCGGTATGAATCTCTGACATATGAGGACGCTTCAGACCTGGATGTTGACTCAACTGATCGTGAATAGGGTGATGAGGATATCGAGATGACATCGCAAGCCATATGAACGCAACATGTGCTGGAAGTGTCGGATGAAGAAGAAACACGGTCGTCTCAAGACAGTAGCTCATCGTACGTTCCGTCACCGGAAAGAAAGAAGAAACGAGTCAGCGAACTGTCAGAAGAATACAAAGAACGGGCATTCCAGTACTGGACAAACACAGTTGAAGGAAAGAGAAGATCTCTGGCATCTGTTCGATCCAAGTTTTCAAAGATCAAATCGATTGAAGTGCTGCAGAACTATGAACCATCGCGAGAAAAGATGACGTCGCGCGTGAAGCTGAGTACTATAAACACCAGAATGTTTGAGCACTTCAAAGAAATATCTGCACGTAATGCCATAATTCACGACAGAACAATCAGACAGTAGGCATTGCAAATCAAACGCCAGGTTGATCCAGATGATAAACTGAATTTCAAGGCATCAGTTCATGGATTTACAAGTTTAAGAAAAGAAGCAGGATCGTCTCGCGATCAATTACTCATAAAGTTTCAAAGACCTTCGCCTCAAAAGAGGAGGATATACAGCGGAAATCAGATGAATTCGTCAGAAAAATGAAATCCTTGTTCATCGAACGACATTTGGTTCCCAAACAGATCCTAAACACAGATCAAAGTCATTTCGAGAAAGAAATGCATTAAGGACGAACATTTCGACCAGTGGGCTTTAAACGAGTGTATGCAACTATAGGATCTACGTCGGCAACGACGCACTCATACATGATACTGCCTGTAATCTCAATGGACGGAGATCTACATTCGCCGATGTACAGCCAGAAATTTCCTCAAAGCAAATCAGCTGATCCATCAAATATTATGTCTTATGCTTCTGTCTCTGCTAACATGAAAAAAGAAGATCAGAAGATAATGCTGACCAATGTATTCTGGCCAAGTGTGTCTACTTTATAAGAAGAACTCATGCTTCTACTTCTTGATTCGTGGTCAGCCAATACGGATGAAGTGTTAATCAAATCAACAATTCCAGAAAGTATTAGTGAATTTGAATGGCATTTAATTCCACCAGGATGCACAGGACTCATTCAGCCACTGGATGTCTATTTCTTCCGCCCGTATAAAGCATTTCTTAAGTTCGTGACTGATGCCATTATTGGGACCGAAGCGTTCAACATCTGGCATCGGGATAACTTCATTCGTCTCCAATCCTTCACTCATTATCAGTTTTTGTCCCCAATGTTTCGAAACATGATCAAGTATGCATGGTACAAGTCAGGATATCTGGACGTAGAACCGGAACCATTCAGGAGGACGATGCAGTACTGCTTTGACACTGTTGGCTCTGAAGTTTGTTTATCAGATCGGTGCAGTGCTTTTTCATTCATGAGTTGTGCTCATTGTAACAACACGTTTTGTCTGAATTATCTACTCATTGACAGTCTGCATATAAATTGCACTTAACTCGAATTTCCTGATGACCATATCAGGATTCCTGGTGATTTCGCTTATTACCACTGAAATCAAAATAATATTGGGGAAGTAGTACACAGCACTAGAATAAACTATACTTTGTCAGTAAATGA
>JAGDQP010069354.1:0-10897 GCA_022664845.1 Lepisma saccharinum
GCAAACTGCGTACAGGAGAAGTTGGGTTTATAGGTGAGAGTACACACCAGTTCCTTAGCAAACTGCAGACAGAGATAGCAGAGCAGCTGACCACCCGGGGATTGAGTGATAGCTCTTGCTGCGTGCAGGTCCATTTTAAAGGTGATTGTAGGGGTGGTTCTTCTAGCGTATCCTACCTTGAGTCCAGCTCCCTCTGTCTTCTGTTATCTGCTACTTGACCTCACTTTCTTCAAAATAGTACGTTTTCCCCGTACCTGACTGATAGCAAGGAGTCGATTTTCCAGGTCTGTACGGTATGCTGTGTCGCAGTTTTTGTTCACAACGTACAGAAGGCCTTGAGCACATTTTCTCATCCCTTAGGAAAAGCTTCGACCCCTTTTTTTCGAATCCCCTATTTATGAAAGACTACGAAGCGATCAATAGGAAATTAGTTGGTTATTCTGATATATCTGTACTTCGCTGAACATTGCACTGAGAAAATCATTCACAGGACCTATATTCTTAGCAGCAGTTGTTAAATCAGGGGTTTAGCAATTTTACCTCTAATATGTAGCATTGTATTTGGTAAATCTATATAATCATAACCGGGGCCGGTAACTACAAACTCTATGGGCGCATTATCATATATTGACGCCACAGGTTTATACGGCACTGGTTTATACGGCACCCGCAAATAGATCTAATTCTGATTTCGTACACTCACACTGCATATTTGCTTTTCTGCAATTAATACCCACACTATTTTATTTTTATAATACCTTATTACGAAAATGTAGTTTTAAAAATGCACTACCATATTGGAAAGGAAGTGGATTACCCGTGCTATCTCTTAAATCAATAATAATTTGATCAAATTGTTTACGTTGTACTGGGATATAATGAGGATATTTAAAATTATGCACATTACTAGCACCATATCCTTTAATATTTGTATTTATATTACGCAGTAGTGGAACCACAGTATCGCCTACGAGTTGATGTTCTACAATATCACTATGAATATACATGTGTACGGGTAGCGATTTCTGAAGATCGGGTGAAGATAGCATGATGGACAAGTGCAATATTATCTTGCTGTATATGATCGAAGCCTACTATTTTGGCTAATTCGGGTGATAGGCGTACTTCTTTTACACTCTCGTCAGCTTTTCTTACTCTACAGACCTCAATGCGTTTTACCGAAGCTTTAACTTTTAATTGTAAATCAAATTTATTGCTTTTATAGTTAATTTGAAAAAGAATATCATCAACGTGATAATAATGTCCGGGCATTATTTTAGTTATGTCCCAGCATTATTTATCCGAGCCCATGTAAATATACTATTGTTAGTATATTTGGAAACATTCTGAACTGAACCTGTATAGTGTACTTCAACAACCTCTGTTTCCCACACACCTTTCTCCAGCACGAGAAGATGATATAATTTTGTAGTATAACACGCCAGAGTATTTTGCGGAAAATATTCCATAGAACTGTTACTGGGAAGTCTGAGGTAAAAACTAATACGCTGCTCAATAATTAATTAATTAAAAATATATCCCTTCTTCCTCTTTTTTTACAGCACCACCTGTTTGCTTATTTTTACCTTTTCCTCCTTCCGCCAACACTTGATTTATTTTATTTTGTGCTTTATTCTTTAAATTACTTTTTGCCTCTTGCCAAAGTGGTTTTAAAGCGTCTATTACTATTTAGTACGTCTTCGGCTACATAAATTCCACCACGTAACAATTCTTTACCAACAGTTTTTCACCTTGCTTTAATAATGGAAATACAGTACGAAATAAACTACCTAGAAAACTACCAATACCATATAGTTCTTGGTATGGTGCACCTCTATATAAATTATAACCACTACCTGCTTGATGCTAATAATATTGGAAATAAGGATCATTCATTTTTTTCTGCTATATGCACAAATATAGCACTAGTTTATAATAATGTATTATTATTATTACCATCCTTTTTCAGGCATAGAAAAAGGTCTTATTTCCCTTTTTTAACCACACATATCTACGTTAAATCTTAACAGAAGGCAGTATGGACTCCAACGTTTATGCTCTTTCAAGGGGATATTATAAGATAGCCAATTACCTAATTCTAAAGTACAAAATGCACATCTTACAATATCGGGTAATTTAGCAAAATAAAAACCACACTCTGCAAGTTGACGTGGCGGAACTTTCCATTCTCCCGGTCTTTTAAATGATGCTAGACGTTGGTTAAATAGCATACTGAAATCCATGAATTAAATGAAGCAGAATAACCACGCCCCCGAACAAGTACTCGTGTATTTTTAGCTTCTAAAATTTCGTCTATTTCGTAAACTTTGGGTAATGGCACAGGTTGTATTTCCTCTTCGTAAAATGTACCATCAATCACATCAGCATTTAAATCCTCTAATACATAAACCAATTTCTTTTCGATATATTATATTTGTTTCATTTTAAATATTTCCGCAGTCCAATTTGCTTTGTAGCCTTTTTTTAAACGTCGTTTTGCCTTAGTAATTCGCACAGTACTGGTTGGTTGATTCACCAGTTTATTCCACACTATCTGAAACGTATCACTAGAGCTGGTGGTAATTTCTGTGCTGCGTGTGGCCTAGAATTATATCCGTCAATTAGTCGGGGGGGGGGCACATCTATGTAGCGGTAATTCTTCTTCGCTGTAAAATATTTCCACATTTTTTGCTTCAGGCTACGATTAAAACGTTCTACGAGGCTTGCCTTAGTATTCGTGTTTTCGGTTGTGAAAATATGAATATGTTGCTTCTTTAAGTACGCCTTGAATAATCTGTTAATAAATTCTGAACCTTTATCTGTTTGTTGCCGCAGAAGTTTACGCCGGGGGGTATATGTAAATATTTTCTCGAATGCCTTTATCATATTTTCACCAGTTTTACTACGAACAGGAACGGCACATGCATAGCGACTAAATATATCAATCACTCTTAAAATATACCTATACCTGTCATTATATTTTTGTAGATTTTGCATATCGTTTAAATCAGCATGCCATTGATCGTCAACATTAAACACAAGATAGGGATTCCGTTGAAATCGTTTACATGCTGGTTTATGCAGTGTATATGTCGGTTTTTCTTATATCCAATGTTCCACCCTGTGTAAAGGTATTGATTTCTTTATAGCATTCCATAATGCTTGAGCTGTTGAAAACGAGGCAGGGTGTGAATTGTTATAGTAAATATTAGCTAACTTCTTCATAGTTTATAGTTGCGCCAATTGACAGCATTTTTACGTTTACGTGATTTCTCCGACTCCTCTTCCTCCTCCTCTGCTTTTTGGGGAGCAGCAACTCTCAGCTTTCGAATTTACTCTACTTGTTGAGGGTTACCAATATACACTAAGGGTATATTGGATTTTGCTAATAGTACGGTAAATGGTTCCCAACCGGTGGGTGGAATACTTTTCTTACGACACCTAACAAAATCAGATATTAAACCTACTATACTAGCACCAGGAATTGATTTACCATATATATTAATATTACCATTGGCATCCCATTGAATGTCCTGATTTTGTTTTAATTTACGCAATAAAGGTCTTGCTTTACGTAGTCAAATTTCGGGGAGGGTAGATATTAGCTCATCCTACTAATCTTCCTCATTCTGCTCCTTCTCCTCATCCTCACAACCACGTTTCTTAGTAGTATTAGTAGTAGTAGCAGCAGTAGTTGTTTTTGTTGCTATTGGTTTTTGAACAATGTGTAAATATTTTTGAAATAGCTCTTTATATTGTACCCATTTTTCTACTACACTCATACTCTTATTATTTAAAATTTCTTTAATCTCGTCATCGAGATTAGATATAGTTTGATAATAATGTAATTTTCGGGCGAAAATAAAATAAGTTTTTTTGCATGCTGCATTATTTAAACAGACTATATACTAACAACCTAGAATGAGTACAAGCAATGCAGTGAGAAAACAACCTTTCTGTACAATTATACGTTTTTTCTTTTGTTTCAGTGTCGGTCCTTTTCTCAACAAATACCTAATCTGATTTTTATATATCCGCAATTTGTTTTTCTCCCTTTTTATTTAACGGAACGTTTCCTTGCAATACGTAATAGTAACATTCACAATTAAACGAATAATTTCGTAATCTGCATTTTGTAATATCGCCTTGAGTGCTTTAGGTTTTGCCTTTGCTAAGAGTCTTAGTAAGTGTGCATCCTGCATATTAATCATTGTTACGTCTATTATAGTAAGAATAGTTGTTAAAATATATAAAATATTATAGTTGGTATTATTTTACAGGCACATAAACATAATTGAATGAATCCGAGGGAAAACATTTGTTTGAACACGCTGCTCATCGGGAGTATTCTGTTTTAAATTAAATAGTAGGTAACCGTGAGCGTTTTGGGTTGCATCTTGATAGGCTTCCTGAATAAACTTTGCGTTAACTGGATACAATTGACGTGGCAGGTAATTAATTTGAGCCAGGTCTCTAGGATTTTTAAAACATACTATATATTGACAATTTAATGAAATATCACGTATACTTCTAGCCTGATGGAATATAATCTGAGTAATAAAATAAGACTTAAATTTCTATGGCGGCTACCTTTGGTGGAAATCTACAAGACGGTTATTACATTCACGCATTCATCTATAATTGTAAGGTGCGGGCCTTCTTCCCCTGAAAATTCATCACACTGAGGCAATCCCTCTTTAAATTTACAGCATGAGGAGAGAGTATTGTATAAGGGTTGCCGTTCAACAGAACACCATACTATATTTGTCCACTTTTCAGCATAATGCTGTAGAAATGTTTTTTACAAAGTACGTCTTTCCATAACCTGTCGGGCCGGCGATAATACATGTAAATGGATGTTGAAACTCCATAGTCTAATATATTATAAAATAAATTAGTAATATAATAATATATTGCTTTTATTCCGAGTTAATAATGCCAATACTTCCAATACAATTAGCTTAGACAAACTAGAACATTCTGGAATAGTATTATTCTGTTCTAAACATTTTTGAGCATATTTTGTTACGTCTTCACATAGCTGCGAACATGTAAATATTGCTTGTTCAACACATGGCATATAGAGATGAAGCTTTCTCCACGTCTAAAGACTAAAATTTACCTGGCTGTTATTGTAATCATGTTATGAACGAATAATACTCTGGCGAATACCCTTAAAATTATCCGATAATGATAGCTCATAATTAGCGCTAAGATAAAATTCTGTAGTCGAATTAAAATAGCTGTCAATATATAGAAAATATGATAGAAAATTATACCACTCTTTGAGAGTAAAGCGTATAGGATCGTAGTAATTATGTAAACTAATAACTGCAGAAAACGTCCCCGTATTATCTTCATATGGAAGACCGACATATATTTTATTTTCATTAAAATAATAATAATGATTTAAAATTTGATTATCCATAATTTCTTCTTCTTCTCTATACATGGAAAAATAGATACAATACCATAATAACTTATTTAATCTACTCATTGTCTTTTAAAACTGTATGGAACCGTATCATAATTATTTTAGCAACTTTTTCCTTTCGTGCACACCAACTAATAAATTTTCTTTTCCGGCCTAGAAATATATTGTGATATATCATGCTAGCAATCTTTCTTTCGCTAAACACATGAACAGGTTGAGTATCATGTCTTTAATTTTTTGGAAATTAATTTTTTTAGAAATTTCATAATTGTTATTCCTCGAACTTTACACACATTAGAATTTTCCTCATGATCGGGGTTGTTTACTTCAAATCCATAGTTCATTGGGGCTCCGGAACAGAACTCACTAATAAACCCCTCAACACCATATGCTTGTAACCCATTAGTAAGTTCACCAAGCGTATGACCTGTTTCTAACTTTGGCCCGTCTGGAGTTTCCACATAAATTATACTATCCGTATCATAGTATAGCACTTATTTACCTAATTTATCCAGATAATTATAGAGCTCCAGACGAGCGTGGGCAGTAGTATAAGCATCTATTATCAAATCTGTGTTGGTGTGTGGTACACTCGCGCTATCGAGATACAGTCAATTTAAAATTAAATTGTCCTCGTTAATTTGAATATCTTCGTGCACTCCAATATTTGGATAGGCTAACTTATTAAAATATTCCCTCAGGTCAGTTATATTGATGTTTGACTATAATTTTCTTTCTGAACGAATTTACCCCCAAAACTATTTAGGGATAATTTAGCCAAACTCTTACGACCATTATTTACACTTATTTTTTTCGGATCCAACTAATACCTTCTTTATCATAATAGTTGCTTATAAATAAATGTTTCTTTTCATCAGACGTTCACGAGGCAGGTCAGCCGCTAGACTCTGTTTTTGTTTTAGGAACTTATTAATATACTCTGTAAACAGACCAACATCTTTCTTAACAGAATTATATTGTTTAGTCTTATAAAGCCACGTCTCATGCATTTCTATCAACTCAAATCCTTTTTCAAATGCCTTGCGAACCTCATCCACTACCCAAGTACCGGTAATGGCACGCTCCTTATTATTATGTGTACAATTACCCTGATTTAAGGAATCCATGTACGCTCTGCAGAGAGGGAATAGTAACTTACCCCCAGACCGATATGTTAACACAGGGTTATATAAATCGGTTGGAGGAAGAATAGTACATTTTACTATTCCTTCAACCTGGTCGATGGACGGACACTCTTTTCCTACATAAATATGTGTAGGATGCCCCACGCAATATTTTCTAACCTTATTACAGAAAGTGTACAAGGAGCATACGTAAAAATATCAAATTTTCTACCACTTTTATACTTTATAGTGTAATTCGACCGCGTTTGTCCACCCCCATATAGAGCATCACGCGGAGTTATTGGTTCTTTTCTGCATGTGGGTTGGTTTTTAATATACCTCGAGATATATTCATTATTTTTCAATTGTGTTTTCCATTGACAACCCCACATGTTGTGCACAACGTAACCTAATTCTTCTAATATTTTTACTTTAGCAACTGTACTTTCATATTTTATATTCATAGTAGAGAAAGGGTTATTGAAGAGTGGTTTATCCCGTCAGGTTCGATAACACATATGGCAACCGTGATTAAAACAGCCTTCATACTCCCAAATATGTTCTTTTCCGTTCTCCGTATCATTCCAATATCCATCCACTTTAAAACTACCCGCGTGCTCTATTTTTATCCCCCTTTCCTTTTCTTCCCCCGCAAGCCAAGGTATCGCTTCGACCGACTGGACATCACTCCATCGATAAACGTTTCTCGGAATAATACCAATGTTTTCGGTCTCAAATAATTACGCCTAAACACTAAATTGAAGCGCTGGCTATACTAATTGCTTCCAGGTGGGGGTTACCTTTGTCTCAACCTCAGACGGTTGCATAAAACGTAAACAAGCCATTCATAATATATTTACATCTTGCCGACAGTATTTAATTAATTCCTCCTGGAAATTAAACGTATAATCCTCCCCCAAATTTTTATACCACTACATAAACTTATCACGTTCTTCTTTATACATATTATCTACTCCATAGTATGTCTTGCCAGGGAGCGCACCGGAATAATTCTGATTACCTGTGGTGTTAAAGAGGTGCGGGAAATATCCCTTAGTTGAGGGAAGATCAAACGCTTGGGGCAATTTGGCCAATGAGATAGGCAAGAAGTTAATCGGTAAAACGTAAATCTTTATTTTGCATGCTTAGAAGCTGAGAACCTCTCATGATAATATCGGGGACCACTGTTTATTAATTATCATACTTCTTAAAACAAAATGGACGTCGTACCCTCGGGCATTATGCCCAACACATGTAATATTATTGATAGAAGATCGCTTCTCAGCTAGACAATTTAAAAACTGTAGAACACAATCTTCACCCTTGAAGACGTGTTCTCTTACACCACACACAAAACAACTTAAATTTATATTATTTATACCAATACATTTATAACACAAATGTTGTGCTATTAATAGATTGGGTACATGACCATACACATTATTTACCACATCCATTGGCCATCCTGTCGATTCTCAATATCATAAAATACAACCATAGCTTTTCTGACTATAGTTTCCACTTTTTTCGGCCGCATAGAATATAAATGGTTGTGAGGCATCATACTACGGCAGTATATTTCCCTGCATATATGAGGGTTATGATCCTTTGTTAATGTATACACCCTTAAAGATAAATTAACTGTTTTCTAGTTTTACATGCCATACTCTTATGATCATTGAAACATATACTACTATAAAATACTCGATAACAGTCATTACATCTTACTAAGGATTTCGCATTAACACAAGGACTCTTACTCCCACAATTTGAGCAACCAGCCTTACATTTACAATCGTGTTTATATGTATGTTCATATTTCGTATGGCATTTCTCACAATAATAGCTTGTTGAAAATGTTGCTGTTAAATTCATAATTACGTTATAATGATTGTTTATTGATAGTAAATTAATGGGGGTTTCAGCTTCACCAAAAAACCCTCATATAGAGTGAATTGGCGCGACAAATACCCAAACATAGTTATTTTATAATCAGTTAGCACACTTTGAAATTGGTGAATAGCTTTAATTGTACTGCCAGTGGTCCCCGCTTTTACACATAACTTATTAGCTTCCGTGTTCATAAACATTTTCCTCTGATTATAATATTTCTTTTGTTCTTTTTTATTATTTGCCAACCCCATAGCCATTACTAGCGCATGGGCGAGACTGCGAGTATCGCTATTTTTAATTACAACTATACCCTTATTTGATTTGATATATTCGTCAACCCTGGATAAACCTTGTTTCACCCGACCTTCACCTTTAGGCATTTGCACATGATAAAAATTAACCAGGAATTGTTCTTGATTTAGAAATGATGCATTGGACTGTACATCTTTTTCCATAGCATGTAAATCGTTTTCAACAGACATATTCTGTGCCTGTCGAAACGATAACCAAAATGATCTATGGGGTTCGCTCTCATTTCGAAATTTGAGCGCCACTTGATCATCATTATCAATACCATGCATGATGTTGGCTAATAACTCTTCAATACCTTGCATAATCCAAGTTAAAGGGTTTTCGTTTTCTAGAGGACTAATTATTTGTACTTCTATTAGTCTACCTTATTGAATTTTTGTATACATTTTATGTTTTTCATTTATAATTTTAATTTTCGAATCATTAAGTGCTCCACCTGTTTGTACGCTGTTGCCATTTAAAACTTCCATGCATAAAGCATCTGTTTTGTTAAAAATAACAAATGTATTCACTTTTATGTATTGACTATAAAGTCGCTTGAAATGGATTAGACTATGTTTTAGCTTAAATATATTAAAATAAAATATAATAAATGTTTTACAGTATATAGTTTGACACAACCTTAAAATAACGTCTCAACTCAAATTGACTATAAAGTCACTTTAAATGGGATAGACTAAGTTTGAACTTTAAAATATTTTACAGTTTGACATAACCTTAATATACCGTCTCAGCTCAAGCAGAAAATAATTGCAATAGAAGAAAGATTGTTCCTCTATTTTCAACACTGTGCACTACACTATTCACGATGAAATCTCTCCGTGGATAGATCTTCAGTCTACGATGATCGGGATCCGACTGAGGTGGTACCACAGAAACAGCCGGGCCTTTATAGGCAGTTCATGACGTCATGGGGAAAACCTTGAATGAAAACAGAATCGGGAAAGGACCGATTTCGCAGATGACAACGGGGAAACCCCGAAATGGAAACAAAATCGGGAAACAGCCGATTTGGTAGTTGATGTCGTCATGGGGAAAACCCTGAATAAAAACAAACTCGAGAATGAACCAATCGACTATGGAAAATCTTCACTGAGCCCCAAATATTTTGAGAACAGTAAGAGTTAGATACGTTTCTTTATTACGCATCATTATGTCAAGTTCTATTAATACAAAATTAGTGACCTCTAGGTCAAAGGTCAAATCAAAGTCAGTTTGCTAACTTCGACCGCTGTGGTCGTAGAATAATGGAACTTATAATGCGATTTTTCAAGTCCCGAGAATATCAAATATGAAAACAGCTTCTTTTTAACTATTGTCGCTTTCAAGATATGGGGGTTCGAATTTTGTCGAATTTTCGAAATGTAGACGTAAAATTAAGAAACTCGCAGATTATATGTTGTTCGGGTCGGTCATGTCGAATGTGAAAATAGAATCTCAATATGTCTAGCCGTTAACGAGATATACACTTATAATATTAGACCTTTGCCTAGGTTAAAGGGTGCGGGATAGAAACTGACTTCATATATCTCTTGTAGTCTCTGCTATGTTAAATAGGGCTTCATAGTCTTTTATGAAATCTCTGCTATATTAAAAAGGGCTTGTTCGTAGCCTCTGGGCTGTGTTAAATAGGTGTTGGGAAAAGGTGCCGTAGTCTTTTATAAATGGGGAATGGACCGTAGCCTCTTTCCTGTGTATGTAATTACCTGCTGGGGGCTGTGATGGAATGTGTTTGGAAACTCGTTGCCTGTGTAATCTCTGCTATGTTAAATAGGAGGTTAAATGTCTTCTATGTTAAAAATGGGGATGAAAAAGGGCCAGTAGCCTATGTGCTGTGCTAAACAGGGGTTAATAGTCCATCTTGGCTATGGTTCTGTGTAGGGGATGAAAAATCTGCTATTGTGCACTATGTTGGGTTAATCTCTGCTATGATAAATAGGGGATTAAAAAATGTGCCATAGCCTTTTATAAATAGGGGGTGCCAAAAAAGGGGTCGTAGCCATTCATAAGGGATGAGAAAATGTGTTCGTAGCCTTTTATAGATTGTGAACAAAAACTGCGACACAGCGTATCACCCTGGAAAATAAACTTTTTGCTATCAGCCAGGTACGGGAATAATGTGCCATTTTCATGA
>JAGDQP010069355.1:855-10897 GCA_022664845.1 Lepisma saccharinum
TAAAGATATGATGTTTCCACAACTTTTTTCAATTTTCATTCAATTAAACAAATGCGTAAAACTCATATGTAAGTTAATAATCATAAACAAAAACAGCTTCTATAAAACTATAACTACCATACTTCGTGGTAAATTTATTATTATTTTTATTATACAGATGTGAAATTTCCATTTTTTTTTTATTTTCAATTTACATTTGTTATTTGCTTCTTCTTTGGTATTAAACTTTTCTCCATTAAATTATGTGTTTTATATTTACAACCTTGGGTAGTGTAAAACCTTGAGATGCTTCTAAATATATGTTTGTTGATACTGTCACTACTTGCCCCACGCGTGTCACATAAAAACCCATGGGTAGTTCAACGTTTCTTGAAATTAATGTGAACTATGCCACATTTTTAGTGCATAATATATGCACATCTGGTGTACTGATACACAATTTATGCACAAAAAGTTCATTTAAAATTGACAAATGTACTCAAAGTGATCTCAAAACGAAGTGTAGATAATGTGAACTATTTAAAATATGAACTTAGTGTGTACAAAATTTGCACTGTGGGACAGAAGTTAATAAAAAGACACACTGAGCACACTAAAAACTCACATTTTTTCGGTAGGTTCACATAAAGTTTACATGCGTTCACATAGAGTTCATTTTTGGTGAAATTTTTGTGTCAGGAGATTTTCAGTGAAGATGTCTTGAAATAGCTAGTTTCAAAATATACTACCATCTTTAAAATGTTACGTTTTTTTTTTTCAATTTTAAAATTACCTTCCAACATCTTTTATTACTTGGGTAAGCAGCCCTAAACCGATCTACAAAAAGTATGGGTCCATGATGCATATTACTAAATTTACACATTTCCATAATGAATTATTTCGAGTTCCTAGGAGCTATTGATACAGAAAGGAGTAACATCATTTCATTTTCTTTCTTTACAAATTGTATCACTCGTATAAAATTCGAACTAACCGTATGCACTCAATATAGAATTCCTATGCAAATTGCCAAAAACATCGTACAACATTGCTCCTACGAAATCACGAAGCTCAGATGGCAGCACGACTCCTTTTTCTCAAAAATGTCTTCATGATGTTAATTATACTAAAGTATGGAAGTATTATATCGATGCCCTCAGTATACAATGCTTATACTGACAACAAAAAATAAGGTTACGTCGTGCTCCACCAACAGCACAAAAGTTCGAAATTTAATGTAAGCACATCGTCAACATATTTTCCTTTCTTAGCTCTTTAATATATGTCGTGAGGGTACCTATATTATATTCACAGAAAAAATATCTTTCGCTAATATAATCGGTGTATAATTCGTATGCAAAGATAAAAAATACTGATGAAGCATAAAAAGAAAAATCTCTTGAAATTTCCAGCCTTGCCAGGATTTTGTTATAAACATACACAAAATCAAAAAAAAAAAAAAAAAAAAATACTAGTTTTGGAAATTGCAAACACCTAGCCATATTTCGGAATATAAAAAAGTTTACTAAAAACACTTTCTCTTTTCATCATATTGTGGAACCCACTACTGGCACCCGTATTTTGACCTCTTCATTGCAAGACATACAGGGAGACATGCAAGGCGAAAAGTGACTCCCCAAAATGTCTAGGAACTAATCGTTATACGACTGTAATGTTATGGGCTCACGTCCAGTCCATGTAAGAAATTTAGTTACTTATTAGGTTCTAATCGTAAGCTACTACTCTCTGAAAACCATCGGAACTCATTTAAAGTTTATAAAATTGCACATTACCAATTCATAGTACAATCATCAAAAAGTATTTTCTCATCTTATTACAACGTTCAGAATGAAACAATAGTTGCGCAAGCTATTTAACTCAGCTTTGAAATATCACATTGTTACAATAAGTTTCGAAGTTCAACAGTGCAAGTGTGTAATAATTTGAGACGATTAACAGTAAAAAAAAAAACCTCAATGCCAAGAATGTATAACGGAACTCGATAGACGAGGAACAAAGAAAGACAATTCTGTTGCAAAGAACAGGACCTTTACAATACGAATAATCAATTGCTTGTTTCTCACCACTCATCATTCCTTTAGCAGCTACTCACCTGAAAAGAAAACAAAAGAAAAGTAATTAGTTACATATTCATATATTTAGGTTAATGTTATTTTGTACAACTGTGAATTATTAAAAACGAATTGAATGGATGAGATTAAGAAGGAAAGGATTCCACCTGACGTTAGTTTTGTAAAATTAAAACGAAAACTATTTTGCGGTTAAACTAATGTTCAACCCACAAAAAACTATAATTACTCAATGTTCTTTGGTCTTTTGGCATAACTTTGCAATTACAGATTATTCGTTTTGACCATAAGATTAACCGCAAGACAGTTTTCTTTTTTAGTTTTGCAAAACTAACGTCAGGTGGAATGTTTTCCTTCTTAATCTCGAACATTCGATTGAATTTCACGCGTACCATCTGTATTTAATTAACTTACACACAGGTAAATTAATGCATCGAATTGAGCTATGTATATTAACCAGATTAATTGGAGTGAAATATACTGCGTGTTTAAAAAATGATAGTCATAAATTATAGGGTGAATTTCTAGGAGACCGAAACAAGAAAAATAATTCGTTGAAGAAAGGGCGAAACATGCGCAGTTTCGGAGCTAGAGACTCCCAAATGTATCACAGCATCGTCACAAATGACGCAAGATAGGCTTAAGAAATCAAAATCCAAGTAGTACCTAAGGATTGTATTTGAGCAAAGTATGAGGTTGCAACATCGAGGAGATTTCCCATATAAAAATTTCGTTTCCAAAGAATTGACATTGCGAAGGTGACATCAAGCACAAAATCCCCTCTAAGCTGCATTTAATTTGTGACCGTTATTATTTAAACTGTTTCAAATTTTTACATAATTGTACCTCATGTGGTAACGTAAGTTCTAGACTGATGCACCTTAGTGCATATACTGAACAGATTAATTTAAAATGTGTAACCTGATACACAAGAAATATTTCAAATTGCTTAGTTGACTCAAATAATACAACTATATGCATAATGTGGATTATTTAAGTTATTCCTTTTATTTTTCACTGTTTTGTAAATTAATGGTATACTTCTAGGATATTTAACTGAGAAAATAAATTCCAGTATTCCTTGAGTGGCATTTAAGTACAACAGTTACATATTACGTGGTTTTGTTTACGCTTTAATAAGTTTCATAAAACTGGAAAGAATAAGGACTTTATGTACTATCCAGGCATGTACCTCGTGACACAATAAACCTGGATAATCGAAGTCAGGATAATCAACAGTAAGATCATCTTATCTAATATATCACTTCTCTCTTCGAGTTTTCTTATTAACTGTTTGCACAAGTTGCACCTCCGAGGGAGAACTTAATTATTCGTATTAAAGAAAAACCAGGAACCGATAGCCTGTAGTACTACATAAATTGGCATTTACGATTTGTGATACATAAGAGAAGGTGTCATGGAATTTCACTGATTTTCTTAATGCCTAAAAATGCACAGACTTGAAAAATTTGAAGTACAAAGTAGCCACATGGAAAAGATTTGATGCATGATTGAATTGATCAATACGATCCAAGTGCATTTGTAATATATTACTGTTCTGATTGGAGCATCTTCGAAGATTTACAACGTCTTCTTTCTCAAGGTAAAGGTAAAAGGAGAAAGGCAATAGGGACTAGGGAAGACATAAAAACTTGCACACGATCTCATTACAGTTTTCTAAAACGGAACAATAAAACCACACTGATCGAGAAACAGATGGTGTGACTTGTGCTGAACCAAATTTTTGAAAGTACCTGGTTAGAACAGTAAATAGGCAGTGGAGGTGGGCCTGGTACTAATTTCGGTAAATCATAAATTTCAAGTACTTTCTCGTGTTCCAGTTTGAGTCTACGACTTCCACAAATACGGAAAAATAACGGAAGTTACGGAAATAACATAAACAAGTAGGCGTGTGATCCACCATAAAAGTAAGGAGCATGCATGTCCCTATCATTTCCAAATTATAACCTTTTCATACGTTGATTCCATTTGTCATTGATCTATTTCCCTGTTATCACGTTCAACAAAGCAGTATGCCGAGAATTTCACTTCAGAAGGGACGAAGAACAGACATTATGAATCACTGCACTTGAACATTGCTGTAAAATTCTTGTGTTTTATCTATATATTTATTTTGCATTTGTGCTCATGGCTGACTCATACTATTTAATTTTGTCTCACCAGTGATAATTCTGGCGCCTTTCTCTTCTTGGTATCTCGTTGTTCAGGTTTATCCAGATTAAATTGTATCCCTTTATCTTTTTCGAACTTTAGGAATTTTTCAAATTAAAAACAGCTTCTTGTTAAAAAAAAAAGAAAAAGAAGTTTTGAGTCTTCTACTGCCGCCTATATTATACGATTGCTGATGACAACACGCTACACAATGATCTCGTAGTTCTTGCTTTCGCTTCCTCATGTAGCGATGGACTGTCAAAGAAAGAGCTCTTGCTACTCTTTTCAACGTAGCAGAGACAAATTACATCAAACAAACAAACACAGCTACCTACCTATCTACCGCATTTTCGATAAAATAAAATTTTTGTATGTCGGAGGGAAAATAATAGGAGAGAAAGAAGAGGATTGAAATAGTCAAAATTCTATTCAATATATTTCTTTGTTACTCACGAATACTTTGTTATGCGGTTCTATATTTTGTGAATTTCCCTGAATTTATATTCTACAATTATGCACCCAGTGGAAAGACAATTAATTAGCGAGTCTATTTATAATCCTCCTTTGTGTTTTGTACAAAAACAGTACACAATGAAAGGATTTCCATAGCACAGGAAAACAATAAGCTTTCCGTTATTCATGATATACGGAGAAGTTGAAACTGTTGCAAATAAACTTGCTATAGCTCCAAATCGATGTATTTAATGAAACATACTTTTAGTGTATTAGTGAAAAATATGAGCTTGTATGTAATTCGACCTCTTCATCAACAGTTCGCTTTTTCTAACTAATGTTTTCCTCGTAAAACTCCACTAATTGATATTATATAAATATATATATGATGCAACATACAAAAGAAGTAAAACACAAAATGTTACGTTTTGAACATAATTACTGGTCACAATTGAGACTGGAATACATCAGCACGTCAACGAATGGGGGAGAGAGAAGGAATATCAGCACAGAGATTAGTTTCCTCGTTTTTCTAGCGCCTCCTCAAATTGCTGGGCCTGTCTTCATTTAAACACAATTTAACAGTAAAGATGTCTTTAACTACTTCAGTTAGTTGGTACTGAGGAAATAAAATTTCGTCGTATGTTTGTAAACTCAAAGCCCTGCCCTGGATGACTTTTCGAGGAGAAAATATCGAAGTCTCCCTTACCAATATTTTTTTGTTACAGCCGTTCCACTGAATGACTTTTCGTAAATCGACTGGACTACAAGATATTTGACATTATAACAAACACCATGCGCATTGTTGAATTTCGTATGTCACGAAGCTGTGTTTGAGATAATAGAGAAGTGAGTGCAGTAATTATTCTAAGTGTGTTGCGTGTCCGGTTTCCAAACCAACTAATCGAAATATCCGGTTTTGATAAAAAATATAGAGTTGACAACCCTAATGGGAATACTGGATATTTGGGCATATGTCATACATGACAGCTTCATAATGAGGGGTACAGCAACGTAATCTACATTACTACTATAAATTATACAAAAGGTTTGTCTTTGTTCAAGTCAATATTTCAATAAGTAGTACCTATATTTTTTTTACATATTATTCTGAACTCAACCTGTGAATTTCCAGCAATGACAACCACCTTCGTAGTTAACACAGACACACAATTGATTGATAACTTTGGAAAATACCGTTAGTTTGCTACAAACATGAGAAATCATTACATAAATATTCCTTTAGTTACTTTTAGTCTTAAAACTTTTGATTAAAACAGTTTTCTGTGTGTTGTTAATAACGTTGCTTTATATACTGTCCGTATGAATATTGCCAAATGAATATCGGCAAGTGAAACTGAAGGTTACTGTAAAAAAACATAATAACATTTTTACTTACTTTTTTACATAACTATCCCCTCTCTCGATATATGTGCATGGTTAATGTTGTCTAAATTACACATTTAGAAAGAGCAGTCCTTTTCTCCAATATGTATATGAAAACATGACAAAATAGAACCTCAAATGTATATTACATTGTCCTTTTCCCTTTCTTGGGCAAAAACGGTTGTGAAAGAACGACGAATTATGCTCTAGACACAGGAGAAATGATGTAAAAGAAACGGAATGGCTCCAAGAAAAGTGATACAAAGGATAAAATGTCTCACATATTTTCTCAGCAGCAGTAACGGATATTGAGTTCCTGGCATTTCCGCAACCGAATCCCGAAGTACCCACATCCACAAGTAAGACTAAAAGAAATCCTAGGTACCATTTAGTACATAACGAAGTAATCATAACCGTAAGTGACACTTGCCATCACCAATTCACTCCCATTTTGTTTCTCGTAGTGTTAGAGGAGCAATATTTTAGTCCGAGTAGCGATGCCTTCCTCCATTTGTCACTGAACATTCTACAATGGCGTTATCAGAAAGCACCAGGGACCAGAGCCAGCCAAACCTGGCACGATTTCAGCCACAAGTCACAAAAGAGAAGATAATCTCCGTGAATCACGACGTAAGGAACGTCTCCAGAGGAAGTTTTGCTGCAACCACGAAGAAAAGAAATTTGTAAATTAACCAATTATTGTTGATTGTGTTATGAGACTACATGTGAGCTGATGGAGACTTTTGATCTAGAAGAAGAAATGGTTAATTATAGTTATAAAACAACCCTTTCTCTAACAACTATGTTCAAACCAATGCATAAATTATTTATCATTATACTTTAGAAGAAAATTATGCTCTATTTACTTATAACTCCGTTCAGCTTACGTATTTCGAACAAAACTGATGAAATTTTCTTTCAAATATTTTCTAAATATTTTATATACATTTTCAATGAAACTTCAAAACTAACATTTTCAGTTTATTCACAATTCATCCATGTATTTTTCGTTGCAATTATAGCCTTTCCATATGTGGTTTAGAACTAGCTTTTTTGTTTTCTACGCGATTATTTTCCTTTATATAATGATGTCATATTTGGTTCCTAGTAGACATCGTAGTATTTTTAACTTAACTTTAACTTTATTTTTATATGGGCCAGTTTAGTAACTTGGGACTTCGGCCCGTCACGATTTGCCCTTAGCTGTTAAGTGTTAAAATCCACACCCATGCCCCTGCCGGGACTCGAACCCGGGACCGTTGAGTCGATAGCCTACCGCCGCAGACCGCTCGACCACCCGGCCGGCTCGTAGTATTTTTATGAGAGTAGTTTTGCATCCTGCAATTTTTTTCATTGATAAGTACACTCTGACCAATATATTAATATACTTCCATATGGAATAACTTCACTTCTCTATAGATATATTTTCTCTCGATTATCTAGCAAATAACACTATATATATGATTTAGGTTCACACTGAAATCTATTCGTATCACTACCAATTGAAAGTTTTATCATACATCAAAAATAACTTCAATATGTGAAAAACCCGATAACTTCCATTAAGAATATGGATATTCAGAAATCCACTCCTTTCACCAAACGTATAGCTTAGTTAACTGCCAGACTACGCCGTTAGTTAGCGACACCTGCACCCTTTCCCGCTTTTACTAGCTAATCAGACTTAGTCATCGTATATAAGGGATTCAAATTTTTGAGCGTCTAGAACAAGTGTTGTCATTAACAAAACCAAGCTCAATCTTATAATAAACTTAAAGAAAAACCAAAATTGAGAGGTGCACACCACAAATGTAACCCTCAAAATTTAAAAAAAATTCACAGAAGAAAACCTTAAATCATATCTAAATCCGAATACAAATTTAGTTTTTCTTTATTATAATTATCTGAGATCATTGATTTAAGTAAGCATATCATATCTGAATCTAATAAATAGCTTGTGAACAAAATTCAAAATATAATCTTTATATATACAAATTAATTCATTACATAATAAAAGACTCAATCATATAAAACTCAACTTACACCAAACATACTAGAGGGTCCTCTCACAACAATAATTCATACTTTAAAATAAAATTAAAACATAACGATCTTGATCAAGATAAATCATAATAGATTCAAAATTAATTGATTTCTATAACAAAATAGATTTAACTTCATTTCTGATTGCTCAAAATACGGTTTAATCTAAGAATTTGGCTACTTGATTTTTTCTGATTTTGGCAATCTTTTAATAAAACAGTATTAGGCGTTAAAAGTTTTACAATTTCCTTTGATCCTTGATACTTCGGACTCAAAGATTTGTTAACCTGATTGACCAATGAGGAACGTATTTGAGTTTTAACTGAAACCTTTTGGACTTCCTCGAAGGTTACTGGATTCCTCCGATCCTTCATAATTCTTTTCCTGTTGGCCCAAGCTTTCCTCATATTTAAAAGGGCTTATTCCCATAATTGATTGTATTCCTGGGTATTAACATCTAAATAATTAATTTACCATTTTACCATTAGCGGATCAATAGGTATTCTATTCATATCATATATATCTAGTCCCATGGTAATTGCTTTGAAGCGTTGATGGAGAATACTGTGTTATCTAATCCCTCCATCCATTTATCCTGCACTTCCTTAAAATATGTCCTTAAACATGCTTTTATTGTTCTTGTAATTTTTTTCGGTTACATTAGAAGCCGGAAAGTAAGGAGATGTACGAATATGCTTTATCCCGTTTGAGAAAAGAAATTTCCTAAATAAATGAGATTGGAAATACTGAGTTCGATCACTCACTATACTAAACGCATATCCAAATTTAGTAAAAAGATGTTTTAAGTATTTAATTATAACTTCAATATTCGCCACCTTTAATGGGAAAGCATGTGTGAACCTGGAAGCTGAATCTACGCATACAAGGACCTGATTATATTCTCCCTGAGAACGAGTTATTGGGCCGAGGACATCTATATATAATGAGCCATGAATGGTATCTTCTAATTGGCTTCATAATTGCACTTGTTTTTTTTCTATAATCCGGTTTAGATACCTGACAGTGAAAACAACCTCTCAAAAAATTCCTAACCTCAGAATTAACATGTTCCAATGTGAAATAACTTAATATTTTCCCTAAGGTTTTATGATAAGCAAGGTGACTTCCCACAATTTGGGCAGAATTGTAATAGTCCAGGATCATTCTTCGTAATAACTTGGGAACAAGAATCTTAAGAGAATTTCTCCTAGTTTTTGTTCTTCTATATAATATCTCTTGGATTTTCTCAATTTTGTGACGATAGATTAGACTCATAGATACCTTTGTCTCTTCTTCCGTTTTCTGATATTCAGCTGTATCAGTAAACACTAATGGCAGGTTGGTTAAGTCCTTTATTCTTGAGGTCTTACAATATAGGTCATAACCTATGGGCTGATCTAGAATATCAAAATAGTTAGAATCATTCAATCTACTAATAAAATCTGCTGGGATATTCAGAGATGTTCAATAGTAAAACGGAAATCCAAAATACGATGGATGATATTTCCTGTTCAAGATATTTAGTATTCCCTATTTCACTGAATAAAAATAGAATATCGTGTCTACTTATAGTTGCATACCCCAGGTTGAGGGATCAGTATACGACAAAGTTGAGAGATACGATTTTTGCATCAAGTATGTATTTTTATATATATGGTAGGGGAAAGTTGTCACCCATGAAAACAATTTTTCATTTTTAAGAAAGAGCTTAGAATAAGAACGTGGAACGTACAAACATTATACCAAACGGGCGCTTTTCAGGGGGCGGTAGGCGAAACCGAGAAGTACGAGCTAGACATATTAGCGATACAAGAAGTTCGGTGGGAGGGTCAAGATAGCATCCCACAGGGAAAGTACACCTTCTACTACGGGGAAACATAGTCTCACGATTTCGGAACAGGATTCCTCATTAAGAACAG
>JAGDQP010069356.1:0-10897 GCA_022664845.1 Lepisma saccharinum
ATTTACTCGTTTATTTAGTGTCATAGATACAGCACGAAGCCATATTAAAGTGAAGCTTATAGGCCAGTGTCCATAAGCCAGTACGTATTCAAACCTTGAGGCCCTTTGGGTTGTAAAAATGTAAAATTAATTGTATGGGCGGCCCTTTGGGTTGTGAAGCTAAGGGTAATGCCTCAGGCAATTAACACTTACGTAATTTTTATAAAATACTTCTATGAATAATCAATGAAAAGTAATTATATTTTAATTTACAACACATGAAACTTCTTAGATACATATGTACCAGTTGCGTAACTAACTGGATTTGTGCCCCCTGCAACTTTCAGTCAATGCGCCCCTGAGTCACAACATCTGCGCCCCCCAAAGATCGTGCGACCTCCCCGAACCACGGGGGTTCCGGGTGTGTTTTTATGCCCCTGATATGTTCATTATTTGTAAACTTTACAGGATTTCCTTGGTAATTATGTCCACAGAGTACTCTACGCAGAATACTCAATGTATAAATATTATAAAAGATTATAAGACATAGATTGTGGTACAAAAAACAGTGATCAACTACAATTAAATGTTAATTGTATTATACAATTTAAAACAATAACAATATTAATATGCCATTACAACTAGGTTAAAGTATAATACAGGTGTACTAGAAACCGTGGATTAGCAACTGATCTAAAGAATATTTATGCAATTCTTCACTGCTTTTTTTTCTATTTACCTGTGCTCATTACCAAATATACGTTGTTGTTCTTTTTTTTTAATCTGTGGTTGCACATCTTGCACATTTTCTCTCATAGCGTATAAAATGAAAAGCGAAAGATAAGTTAGAAGTTAATAAGAATTTACTTTTTTACGATAATTTGAACTAACAGAAGTCAATCATAGACTCTAATGAATAAGGTATTTCACCAATGTTTAAGTAATTTTAATGCCTAAATAAATCCAGAATATCCCAATGGTGTTCCTACAGCAAAATAGCTTTATGTAGTTTAGAAAAAAAATACATATGTTTTCTAGAGAGAAATTAGTTTTCATGAAACTGCTATAGCAGTGGTAACTTTTGCATATAGATTTCCAACGTTGCAGAAAAATAATAGCATTATAAAACATATGAAGTCTGGCAATTTCATTTTACAGCACCGAGAGAGGCAACCGTTTCCATCCAGTTAGTTATACTACCTGCCACTCTTGAGTGTCACTTGAAATGTATCCCCCCCCCCCCCCCCCCCCCCGACTGCACATTATTCCATATTTTTAGTCTCCCCGTTCATTTGTAGAGAGCATCTTAACATCTCCACAGCGTCATAAAGTTTCTCTTTTTCACAAAAGCTATACTGTATAATGTTAACCTTTTATGAACTCTGGGGTTGTATTTAAAACTTTGAAATCGTTCTTTTCTACAACGTTAAAATCCCTCTTCCTACTCTTAGACCTTTGATAAAGTACGATTTTGAGAATGGAGCACATGGCAAACAAACGATATATCTACTCACCTCTTTGCGAGACAATTTCAGCTGCAGAGACATGTCCAGAATGTTTTAAATTTACTATGTGTCTGGTTTTAAAATAACTGTGGTGTACAGTCTTTCTTCTGGAATTTCCAACTATAATACAACACCTCTTGAGGTAAAGAAGTAAAAGAATGTTTGGAATGGCGAATCAATAACTCACACTTGAATTTAGTATCATTGTGTCAGTGTTGTTTTTCTTTCTTGAAGCAGAATTTTAGAAGGAAAATGGGGAAAGACATTTAAAAAATAGGTTGTTTTTTTTTATTTTAGGAGGACCTTTCTTTTTTTAAATATTTATTTCAAAAACTAAGTTTATTTCCATTATTATATTTGGTTTAGTCAAATGAAAAGGTGATGAATTGTTCCAAAATTTCCCAGGATAGGATCTCCAATGCCACGCATCAGGGACACAGCAAAGCAAGCACGATAGCGAGCTGTGATGCATTTAGTATTGTCCAGTGAGAACGTCATGTGTACGTGGGGCATTCAAAAAGGTTTGTAAGTGACACTGTACAAAATTCATAAAATGAACTAAATTGAAACTTTTATCTTCAGAATGTCTCAAAGTACTTCGTTAGTTTTCACACAGCGTTGGATGATCTGCAATCATTAATCAAAGCCACTGCGATACCCCAACTAAGGTATTGCCAGCAAAGCTGAATGTAGGGCGTGAGCAAGGCCCTATACCCGTTCAAAGGGGTTTTCAGCGATGGTAGACCTCACACGAGGGAACAATTAGAAGTCACATGGCGAAGGTCGGAATTGTAGGGTGGATGACCTGGACTTATTTTTGTCACTTAGTTTTTAAACAATAGCTCCTGTTCAGTGAGCAGATGCATTGCCATGCAGCAACAGCATTCTCAAAGTTACTGTCTTTGGACGTTTTCGCTTGAGTTCCTTGAACAAACGGTTGAACCCACAAATACCATAATATGTCCCATTCGTGGTCATCCCTTGTGGTATGGAATCAACCACAAATGGCCCTCCATGATAGAAGAAAATTGTAAGAACTTGGTTCTGAGAATGAAACTTTTGCCCAAGAACAGCTGATCTTGGGTCATCTACGGTCAACTACACACTTCCGGATTTTGTTTGGAGTGGTGTTATAGTAGAACTAAATGTCATATCTAGTACACATGTTTGTCAACCGTTTCGAACCAATAGGTAGAAACATAGTGAGCAATTTCGCCACGCATTCCTTCTATCTCATCTTCTGCTCATGGGTGAGAAAATGTGGGACATATCCGTAAATGTTCATGTAGTAATGTGTTATTACTAGAAACACTGATGTCAACATCCATACTTAACATTTCGAACGGAATATCGTGATTTTCTTCCACCAACTGCGTCATCCTATGAATTGTCATCTCGTTCAGAGTTTGCTGAGGTCTGCCAGGCCAGGGGTCATTTTCAAGCTCTTCTGGCCCTGACCAAATGACCCAATCCATCTTGCTATGGTGTCAAATGAACATACTTGGTCTCCATGAACAGTTACCAAGCTCTCATTGATTTTCTATGCTTTTTCACCAAGCTTTTGGCTTTTTAAATGTTCTCCTTGTTGAAATTCATGCTTTTTCGCCAGCTACTGTAACATGACTGAATACAACACCCTGCCTCCCATAGACTGAACAAGATAGAATTGGTTGAACTACATTTTCTGTTAGCTCAAGGTCAAATGTTGCCACCTATATTATTTAAAATTGGACACTCATTTTAGTTCAGCTACACTGAGGTGACTTGCAAAAAAATTTTAATGCTCCACGTATATTTGAGATCGTTCATCTTGAAAATCTTGAAAAATACTTTTCTTTTAATATGAAGTCAGGCGTCAGACGATGAATTGCGAAATTCTCCGACAGATTTATTCCAGACCCAGCCAAAAGGCTTCTTCTAATGGCCCATGAATTAATTGATTAAATTGTCCCGTGGCCACAAAGCCACGGCTAGGCAAAGTGACTATCGAAATAAAATGTATCTTGTAAAGTATTTCCTGTATATTCATTTAGTAAATTTGATTTTGAATTTGAATTTAAATTTTATTTAAAGTCTTTTGGCATCTTTGGCTTATGCGTAACAAATTTGATGCATGAATTTCGATAAAGCATAAACAAAGTGATCAAATTTTGACAACTGCAAGTGAAAGCTCATAGCATAAATGGGAAAAAAAGAAGCTTGATTGCTTCTCGTTCGATATTATTTCGAATAAAGAATTTTAGCTTAGACCATCCATAGATGGATCCATTTGAGGTTGGTGTAAAGTAACGATCTCTAGGCGGCACTAACTACTATTTTTTTCTTTTCTCGTTCCATGAAATTGAAATGCTTCTCCTATAAATTCAAGCCTTGAGAGTTCAAACTTTCAGAGATGAAAGTACGCGTACATAACCATTTCAGCAGTTTTGTTCGTACCATTTTTTTATTTTAGATTTTGTTCATTGTTGAAATCGCTTGACTGTTCTAATAAAAATCTAAACCTATAACAATGAAGATCTTTCAACAATGAACAAAAAGGGAAATAAAAAAATCGGCAAGGATAGAATTCTTCAAATAGTTCATTTTCTTCTCTGAAAGTTCGAACTCTCTAGACTTGAATTTGTAGGAATAGCATTGCAATATTTTTGCAACGAAAGGAATTCATTAGGGAAATACAAATTTGGTACTGCCATCTAGCTTTAAGAGCCGTTGCTTTACACTAACCTCAAAGCTGGTCATTTCCGATTTGGATAAAGGAAGTTTCGGGAGCGGCCAAATAAACTTTTAGTAGTGATCAAAGTAAAAACATTGTAATTGTCTGAAATTAGGCACGTAATTGTAATACGTACGTACAAGAACAACAACGAAGTAGCAATCACTAATTATTCTGTTTTCTAGAAATCATGGTAAAAGGTTGTTTAAAAAAAAAAAGTTTTTAATATGCCACGTTTTCAAAACTGACTAAAAGGTATAAAATAATTTCTCCTAGCCCCATACATATTTATAACCCCATACAGATTCCTAACGCCATACAAATTTAAAAGAAAATTTGTGATGGTAAATTTTTAATAGCTATGAAAATACTTGTAATATTTAGAACGAAAAACGTGGGGTGCATGCGATAGATAATTGATGCATAAATAGTTCACTTTAATCACTAATTTTATTACATTGCAAATGATATGAACTGCTGTGTGAGTTTTCTCAACGACAGCAACTCCCTACACTTTTTACTATTATCTATTAGATGCACCCCACATTTTTCGTTCTAAATCTTACAAGTATTTTCATAGCTATTAAAAATTTACAATCACAAATTTTCGGACAATTTGTATGGGGTCAGAAATCTGTATGGGGTTATAAATCTGTATGGGGCTAGGAGAAATTATTTTTTACTTTTTAGTCCGTTTTAGAAACGTGGTATATTGTTTTATTATTATTATTTAAATAAATATTGATATTTTCTGCTTTTTGGTCTTGCACCTTTACACCGAATTTCGTTATTCAGTGGTTTGAAAAATGTTTTTGGCGGCCATTTTGAATTATAGATGGCGACTTTTTTAACGTTTTATTCTATTGTCGTGACTTACTCATGATTATTGATGGTATCGAGACGAAATGAGACTGGCATCAGTCTCGTTCTCGTCTCGAATCTTTTAGGACAGTCTTGTCTTGGTCTCATTTTAATCTGAATATTCCGGTTTTAGTCTCGGTCTTGATTGTAAACCTCAATCTCGTCTCGTTCTCGAGTCTCGACACGTTAGTCTCGGTCTTGTATCGGTCTCGTCTCAAGAGCCTCGAAAGACGATAGACTTTTAAAAGTTTCCGTACCTTGACTTATTAGAAATGGGTATGCCGGCTTTCGGATCTCAGTACAAGAACAAGGATATTAATATGACATTAACATAGTTTGTTACATATAATTTGGGGTTTAGATTAGAAATAATATTCTGAAATTGAGAGAAAACCAGTACAACTTTAAAGTAATATATAGCTCTAGTTAGGATATATAGAATACCAGTAAGTGAGACACAAAAATATTTATATTATGGGAACGGATTTATGTTATACCATAAATTGCAAAATTGCTATCATTTAAGTTTTGCTATTTCTAAATTATATGTTAAATTGACTGAATAACTGTTACTTTAAAAATGAAAAAATTACGTTTCAGTCGAAATTTTTTACCAGATTTATAGAAATAAATGAACATACAATGTTAAAGATTTTCCGAAACATTCCTGGGAAAATCTAGGCAACTGTACCTACTTGGGAATTTTCAGTGATTTGGATAATAAAGGCATTCGTCATACAGTTCTCAGGAATGTTGAGAGTAAAAACAAAAAGAAGAAGTCTAAAGGAAATTTGAACATGGGTTCTTTAGTGAAACATCTAGCGTCGTACTGACAGCTTTAAATTTCCAGTTAAAAGAAAACAGTATAGTGTGTTAGAATTATGTTGGCTGAATCCCGAAGATATCAACAAAGTTGATTCCACGACTTATGCCACATTTTAATCATTTATGTAATTGTTATTTGGGTTCGGAATTCCCATTCACTCAAAATGTTCCCATTTCTACCAAAAGAAGAACTGATAAAATGACGGCAGCAAACTCTTGATCAACATTGCATGCACAGCTACGATAAGAAATAGTTTTCTCATTCTGCGTAGGTGAAGAACTGAAAACGAAAAATATCCAGATAATTACACGAAAAGTCTCTGAGTTTTCCTCCATTACAATGAAACAACATGAAATACTAAAATTCTTATAAACCTCCCTGAAAATTCCTAGCAACGTTAACAAAATTTTTAACAGTATACAGTACGTGACAAAAATTTTACTTATTTTGAATTTTTATGCAAGGATATAATCCAATACAAAGAAATTGAAAATAATATTTACGAAACTCTGCAGCTACACGAATCAGTTTACAATACTGCTCTTGAGTGATTAAACGAACCAATCATAAGTATGGATTACAGTGCATGTCCATACATTAAAGCAAAAAGAAGCGAGTGGTGTTCCCGGTAGGCGCTACTTTCAAATAGCGTATTGCGAATCTTATAAACTGAAATAAACACATTGGTATTTCAAATAAGCCGTGTTATCAGATTAAAATGCCATTCCAATCTAGCAAAGCATATATTAATAGATAAAAAGTTTGCTGTGTCTAAGGCATTACTATGTACGTACAATCTTATACCCCCTCTACGTCTGTCTGTCGACAACTTTCAAATCAGAAACTACCAGGGCTAAGAACATAGTTGAGGTGTTCCGCCACTGAGCTCCGACTTACTTGTTTCCATATACAGCAGGCGCTCTTTTATCCGGCATTCTATAAACCGGCACGCTCTATTATCCTGCATCGGTCGAGTAACTTACATTCGGCTTTTTCCGGTTGTGCTCGGGCGCTCACTAACCTTGTCTGCAACGTCGCGCCACTGCGCTTGGCTGTAAATACAATTTTCTTTGTCATCTGCTGTTCATCTGTGTCGTACGCTTTATAGAGTGATGTTTACAACCCTTGTAACCGTGTTTCTGTTCGTTTAGTGTCTGTCGTGATTGTCACTGTTCACTTAAGTTCAGCGTTTCCTGCTTTGTGGCCGTTAGAACTACGACGTTCGATAATCCGGTAAAATTGGTTATCCAGCATAGCCGCGATCCCGACCGTGCCGTATAAAAGAGCGTCTAATGTATATTGTCTTCTCTTTTGTAAGGTTAGTGTTGCAAAAATCTTTCCATTTTTTAAATATATAATAAATAAATGGTGTAAGAAAAGACCTATATTAGATTTTAGACAGTTTGGCTTCTTGTCGTATGCTTTACAATCTTTACAGTATCAGTATAGCAAAGTCTGATATAATTGGGAGATTGTCAACAGAAGTAAAAGACCGTATGGGGATGAAAATTCGCAGAAGAAAATAAATGTCTGTATTCCTCCGTCCCCGAATCAATCTCCAACACTTTACATCATTGTTGAAAGACAACAGGAAATAGTTTCGCATTGATAGCTTAACTACTTATATGACTTATAGTCATATTTTTAAACTACAATATCACATGTTAAATCAAATTTATCAAAATGAAACTAATTGTCATAAAACTTCTTCTAGTATGGAACAACATCAACAAAAGCATTAAATTAATATTATCGACATTCGTGAAAATAAAGCTTATAGTCTCGATCGAGACGAGAGTCTCAAGATGCAAGTCTCGGTCTCGTCTCGAGGGATAAGTGTCGGTCTTGGTCTCGTCTCGAGTAAGTCTTGATGCATAGTGTCTCGGTCTCGTCTCGATCGCTCTCAAATGGTGTGGAAAATATTTGGGCGGCCATTTTGAATCCAAGATGGCGCCGTTTTTACATGTAATATTTTCCTAAACTACTTGTTATGATACACCTTTAGCCAAATTTTGTATCTGTAGTTTAAACGGCGTGGAAAATTAATTTTTGTGTCCATCTTTGGAGAAATTTGGTAATATTTTCGTAACCTACAAGTGATAATGTACCTTCATACTAAACTTCACTTCGCTAGTCCCAGCGGTTTAGGCTATGTATTCGATACAACAATGGGTTTGGCGTCCATTTTGGATCCAAGATGGAGACTTTTTCAAAACGTTGTAGCATTTTCCTAAACTACTTGTTATGATACTTTGTTACGCCATATTTCGTATCTCTAGCTCAAACGGTGTAGAAAATGAATTTTTGTGTCCCTCATGTTGAATCCAAGATGGCGACTTTTACAAAATGTCATAAGTTAATATTGCACTGTTATCAAGTTCTGAGCTATATTTAAAGTTTCAAGTCTCTAGTTCGTCGGAAAGTTATTTTAAAATCGATTGAGAAATTTGTACCGAACAGACAGAAAGCTAGTTGATTTCCTGTTATTTTGTTATATTTTGTACCGAACAGAGAGACAAGAAAGCGAGTTAACAAAAACGTGTGAAAATGACCCACATGCACGTGGATTTTTATTAGTTTTTAAATCAAGTTTAAACTGCTTATGGAAACTGATAGCTCACTCGTGCAGCATGTAGCCTAATTTGATTTTCCTGACATTTTACGTTTTAAGAGAAAGATACTCATATATTTATAGTATTTCTTCACAAGAAACATGTTATTTTTTTTTTATTCTCTCCCGCTGCTCCCCATTTCCATACATCTTTATCTGTACATGTTCACATGTCTATTGAAATCCAATTAAATGCATGTACGGAATGCAATTGGAACACAAATAACATCTTAAACAAGAAACTTTTTTCTCTTGATTAATGACCCTAATTAAAATAAATGAGAGTTTTTTGCTGTTCCAGTAAAACATGTTTAATACAACTAATTTTTAATGTAGGAAACTTCCATGAATTTCTGTTTCATGATAAAAGAATAAGAAATCTTGTTTCTGTTCTCTTGTACCAGTGGCACGTGAGGAAAAGCTACTCTGGACAGCTATTCAATTTAATATTTTCCTATTTCAAATTCAATATTAATATTGATTTTATTGTTCTTTGTGTATTGAAGGTTATTGAATATACGATTAAATTGTACAAGCCTTTATTTACAAGCTGATTGAAAAGATCCAATATAGCCTGGTAGTTCACGAACTGACAACAAAATGAAGCATTATAGTACACAAATGGAATGGTTTGGAGAGGCTACATTTTGAAGTACATGATCGACGTGGCCACTATCTTGAAATCCACCACATTGGATGAAGCTCAATTTTTAAAATATGCAAGTTGGTAGTGTAACATATCAAACAACACGAGAATGTTCCCTAAAAAGCATTCCATGTTTCAGATTTGACCTACCTGCTGCAATAGTAGCGTTATTTTCACTGAAAGCGTTCTCTCATTGTAAACAGAAAAAAAAAAACATTTATCTATGTAATCTATTATACAGCGCAGTAGAACGAAAATTGCCAACCCCGTTTAATTCATATGTTTTCTTTGAAAAATCCAGAAACACACAAATTTAGATTGTGAGGGAGACGCATCGTGATGATTTTAAATGTGCTGCTCAATTCCCTGCGGCCTAGTGGCAAAACCTGTTTTTTCTTAAATGTCATTATTTAAACTACATATCGTTCGAAAGGCCATTTGATTGTATTTATAAAAACCTTATCATCTTGGAACTATAGTTAATACTTTGAATGAAACCATGATCGGAACATTTACAATTTGAGAATTCGTAATTGAGAAATATTTTACCCTGTTAAATGTTATGAACACCATTCACCAACCATCTAAGAGAGAGGACTCCTAAGAACATTATTGTGATGGATTTAAGCGTTCAGTAGGTACCTTATACTTTTTAGACCATTTTGGAGTGGGGGGTAACTCCGAACTGGATATCATGATGCTGAAGAGACTGAGATAATTGCCTATAATTGCAGCTACTGATGCTAGTAAGAGATAATTGCTCTAACTTTCACCGGACTGAAGATCATGCAAGAGTGGATGACACGCAAAGGGTTGAGAAAGAAGTGTCTTTTTTTTTTTTTTAAATATATGGAAAATGTACTATATCTTTATGAAAGGGTAGCATGTACTGAGTGATTTTATTTGCTGGGATGGCGTTTTACGAGGAGGGAGTGAAAGGTAAATAGAAGGAATGTAAATAGATGTAATTAGCTTACGGAACTGTATTGCATGTGGTGGAGTGTACTGTTGGGAGGACAGAATGTTGATGGAAGCTGTTTCGGCCTTGAATGGGAGCTGGATAGGTTGTGGTGGTGGGAATCGACTAGGAGCCCTTTACAATGTTTTGAAATACTGATGGACAATGTTGAATTACTGCAAGCATGTAGAAGTCTTGTTGGATGGAAGCTGGGTGGTATTGGTACGTGGAATCGAATAGGGGACCTCTAAACTATGTTAAAATGATAAAATTTGTGTAGAATGGAAGCTTGGTCCTCTGTATAGGTTGTGGTGGTGGGAATCGACTAGGAGACCTTTACAATGTCTTGAAATACTGATGGACAATGTGGAATTACTGCAAGCATGTAGAAGTCTTGTTGGATGGAAGCTGGGTGGTATTGGTACCTGGAATCGAATAGGGGACCTCTAAACTATGTTAAAGTGATGAATTCATGTAGAATGGAAGCTTGGTCCTCTGAATGGGTTTTGGTGATGGGAGCTCCCAAGATTGTCTTGAAATGCTAGGGAAAACATTAAAATTGGAGATTGAATCAAAGTCGCGAGCTTAAAAATGCTAACGAACAAAAACGTGTGCTGAGATTCGAACAGGACACCTTGATGAATGTATGTAACACTATCTGGGAAAACAATGATGATTTTACGCATAGTACATAGGATGGTTTTCCTTACCATGACATTATATGTAGAATACGGAGATTGTACCGAAATGTAGTTGAACTCATTCGTGGTGAAGTCTATTCGTAGAGGAAACGTGACA
>JAGDQP010069358.1:0-10897 GCA_022664845.1 Lepisma saccharinum
TTCAAAGCAAATTACTATCACCGAGCACATCCGGGGTTAACTCCATTTTCCTTCTTTCCTAGGATTTCAAAACCGTTTATTATAACACTCTACTTGTAACGATGTGTATAACATGTCTTCAGTAGTGTTAGGAGGTAAGAATATAGAAGTGATCAAGAGGTAACTTATTTAAAGTGTACAAGAAGTGCCTCTTTATAGTCTTTATTTTCTTCCTTTCGATTCCTTGAAATGCAGTACCAGTAAGCAGCAGAAAAACTGAATCTCAAGAGCGTTTAACACTAAAAACACCATGGTTTGAAGTATTGAATCTGCCCAAAATAGAAGTTCCTTAAATTCGACGTGCAGACCATATGCTATTTTGACTTAAAATCATAAATGGCAAGATTAGATCCGAAGTCTTAATCTCACAGCTTAATTTTCTCATGTGTGCCACGTACACTGTTAATTTGATCATTAATCCTGTTCTAAGAATATTCTTGGTTAAACGCTCTGCTCTTGGAACTACGATCAAAGTACAATATTCTTCTGCTTGGCATACCTCTGATAAAACATTTCTAAAACAACTGGAACATTACTAGCGTATTTTTTAGCGATGTCGGAGTGTGTTAATTAGTCTATGGTTGTATGTATTTTGGTTCTTACTAGTATTTTGTGTTTATTATCTGTTGTTTCTGTTACAATCTTCAGTGTAAAATGGTAAAATGCTGGGTCTGAAACTGTAAAAAGTAAATAAATACAATTTAAACAAGCTAAGTAATGGTTTTATTATAGACAAAACCAGAGCGTCCCCCTATAAATTCGAATTACCTTATAACGTATCCAAAAGAAAGAGTCAAAATCATAGGGACAACTCAAAATTACTAATCGAATGCCGGGTCCTGTCAGTTTTAGAGTCGAAGTCATAGGGAAAAATGAAAATTACTAAGGGAATGCCGGGACCTGCCCGTTTTAGAGTCAAAGTCATAGATTCTCTCACTGGTGTCCATGACTAATCTAACTGTGTATGGCTTATCTCTGTCGAACTTGTGGCTACTGAGAATATATAGATATACAAATCGAGTAAAGGACCAGCTAATTTTAGTCACATTCATAGTTTTCCTCACCCTTTCTGACCATGACTAATCCAACGGTGTACAGATCGTCTTTATGGGACTTGTACTTACTGAGATCTAAGAGGGGCACAAATGGAGAATACTAAACAACTCGAAAGAACCTGCCAGTTTTTATGTTTATGTGATATGTTATTCCATGGTTTGAGACTATTACAAATGCAACGGTGTATGGTTCATCTCTGTTGGACTTGTAGTTACTGAGATCTAGGAGGGGGCACAAATGGAGAATACTAGGCGATTCAAAAGGACCTGCCAGTTTTAGAGTGAAACTTATAATTTTCCCCACCGTTTTAAACCATGGCAAATCCAATGGTGTATCGTTCATCTCTGTGTGACTTGCAGTTACTGAGATCTAAGGAAGGGAACATAGCATGTGAAAATACATAGGAAGAATGGAGAAAACTGAGTAAATTAAAAGGACTTCCCAGTTTTAGAGTTAAACTCATAATTTTTCTCACTGTTTGAGGTCATGACGAATCCAGCTTTGTATGGCTCAACTCTGTCAGACTTGTAGTTGCTGAGATCTACGGGGGACAGACAGACAGGACAAACATATATATCTTCCTTTATTCACTGACGTTCATACTGGTGCGCTAATAAAGTAGAAGCACACGACCTGAATTAGATCGACATACCTACTCTAAGCTACATGACCCAATTACGTCAGTGAAAATTCAAATCTCTTGTGTTGAAAAATAGAATAGAAATTCTATCAATGGAAAATCTGAAGTTAGTTGTGTGCAACAAGTAACGCTTTTCATGATTGCTAATAGTTGGTATACATGAAAGTGCTTTTAATTAATACGTTGATAGTGATTAGTCTAATCATAACCTAAGTATAAAGTTTCGCAACTCTTGGTGTGACACTAATAGGTTTCTCTACAGGTGTGCGTTAAAACGCATTGAAGTTTGTCAAGACAATTGTTTTTCAAGACTTTCTTGACTTGTGAGAGAAAGTTTGTCAAAGTATTTCGTACTCAATTTGCAGTGATTTTAATGACTATTTGTCAGCCTATCTTCAACTTACCTTCAGCGACTAAAGATTCGAATCGTAGTTATCAGCAATTGGAAAGTCTTAGGCTTGGTTCCAAGGCAGTTAATCTGAATTAAAATTGTCTACGGTGTTGTTTTATTACCTGCAGGATGGTGTTTTAAGACCAAGGAAATTTTCGTGTCATTGCTTCTTCTCTATATGTAGAATATGTATCAAGTATTAAACATGCGTATGAGCTACAATTTTCATTAATTTATTTCATGAGTGGTTACTGAGATAAGTTAATAATGGCATATGATGTAGTAGCTTTGGTTCATACTGCGTGCACCATCAAACCTTCACGAGCCTTCATCAACTCTGAACGTTGGTGATTCTGTTGAACGATGTCCTTTATTGTGCTTCTACTCGAAGAATATGATGTTACTTTTCATGATTATTTTTTGTATCTCATAAGAATACTCATGCATTAGCTGTCTAGGAGAGTATATCTATGTATAAAAGAATTGCATGATACTTCTTATAATACCATTTAAAAGAAAAATCACTAGTTCGTTAGCTCGTCTTAGGAGATGTTTGTCAAATGGTTCGACATTTCGATGTTTAATAAAGATGCGAATTCGTTCTTTCCTGGTTTGCGTGCGTGCGATAATATTCTGATAAACATGTAAATCAGAAAGTGCTATAAAGAACACTGGTTGTCCTAAAAGTAGTATTTCTATTGTTAACTGACGTTTTTAACTTTCCATAACTTACTACGTATATGTTTTTTTTTTTGTATCACAGGAAACTTTCGGAGAGTTGGTAAAAATCCAATAGTAGTAGAGCGCGTATTAGCTGAGGCGAATTCCATCTTGAAGCTTCCTAAAAATTTTTACTTTTCTTGAAGCGAATCAAAAAGCTTCGAGGAATGTGAAAAAAATAAATATCGGAAAGTAAAAAGAAAAGAAGTATGAGGCAGAATGAAATCTTGTGACAACAGGTAATCAGAAACTAAAATATTTTCTTGTCGCAAGCTGCTTTTGAAGCACTACAGAAGCTTCTTGTTTAGTCTTTCATCTTCTTGTTTCTTTTACTTTCTTTCTTTCTTTTTTTTTTTGAAGGGCATGAGTTTCTTGAAGAAGCATTTATCCCTTCCCCACTTCAGTGCTGTGAGAGGGCACTTAGTTCGATGCATCTTGAATATCTTTGTGTTTCGTTACTGAGATTCGTTTTCCTTTTCTCTTTGAAAATTGCGCATAATTAGTTTCTCCTCTCCTGATGGAAAGTGTCCCGTTCTGGAAAGGCTCCAGAACCTGTTAAGAGAAGGAGAAGAATGGGGGAGTGTAGAAACACAAGCGACATCTGCGTCTGGAGATACACAAAAGGCTATAATTGAGGAAAGCTTCCAGACAGTGTAGGCAACTGGAGGAGCTGTGTGGCTAACTTAGATAAAAATAAACTTCTTTAGCAAATGAATGCGCTTCAAAGTAGATATGAGGAGAAAACTACTTACTTGACAAAATATTTTCAACAAATTCATTTTCATTCCCTTGTATATGTTTTACTTTTACACGGTTATACTTTCGATTAAATGATCGAAATGCAAGCCAACAGAAATAATGTTTTACTTTCTCAGAATTGACAAAGGAAAATTAGATATTAATTTTAGCTTTTAAAATGTAGAACAGCAAATAATCATTGGAGTGGTTAGTTCAGGAATTATTTTTTCTACCAACACTTCTTTCGTTATCTAAACATAAGCCAAAGAAAGAAACAATTGATATACGGTACTCTCAATGAAAAATTGTTGAACTAGTGTTTTTTTTTTATTCAACAATCAAATTCTTGACATTGTGCTGCAAAATTCATTCAAAGTTATTGGGATTTCCTGTAAGTTGCGTTTTCGTTATCGTTAGAAATATCCTATATGTGTTATCAGACAATGCTCTCTTCTCCTGCACGAGAAATAGTTCGTATACTTTCTAGTGAATACAATTTTTTAGTAATGGACCTTGTAAGTATAACAGTTAAGAACAGATGTGTTATCTTTGTGTTAAGAACATCAAGGACTGTAACCGTTTTAATTCGTCCTGTGCATTGTTCTTTACGAAATGCCAATAGTAGGAATATGTAACTATATTATATGAGGACAGAAGAATCAATGATTACGTATTGACCACTACCTCGGCCGTTTTATTTATTTGTAACTACCCAAAGTATCCTTGAAGCCTTCCCAAGGAACGTGTTCGAAATCCATAGTTATAGCAATAATCGCTGCACAATATTTTATTTTCGGAAACAATATATGTAAACTTTATTGTACCAGTGATGTACAACTTCATATCGTTGCTCTGAATGTCAATGTCTTTTTTTTTCTTTTAGAAAAGAAAGCAATGAAATATTTTGTGTATAGGTGGTTTCTACATGTCAACCATCTTCTTCAGGTACATGCTAAAGCTTTTGTGTTTTTGGACGTAATTCCTGAGGACGTATTTGAAGTAAAGTAACTTTGGTTTACGTTGTAAGAACATAAGTCTCTTCCTCTGTAAAAATTAGAAAATGTGGCTTATGTCCTTTGACCTTGGAAGCGACAATATTATCAGACAATCGTAAACATACAAATTTTTCACAAGGTACTTTCACCATTACTTAGCACAATAGGAAACTCATGGAGGCTCAGAATTTTCGAGCCTGATAGTTTTTGCTGTCTCAAAATATTGCCTCAATCCTTTCTTGAAATATATTTAGCTACTCATTTTTTTTTACTCATGAGAATACTCAATATTTTTTTAAATACAATAGGTAATGTGAAAAGGTGTATCCACCTGCGTTATCTTGTCATATACTTTATGAGTTGACATAATAAGGTTTTGGCGGTGAAAGCATAAATAAAAGACCTTAACACTCTTGAGATGCTTATTGGGAACACAGTGGTTTGAATGCAACTTCAACTTCAAAATCCATAAAACGAGTAGCAGTTCTTTGTTAGTTTAACCACAAACAAGTTATTAAATTTATTTATGATTGAAAGAATATATTTATATATGAAGCCATACGCAACTTGGCAGATATAGCAACATTAAAAAAAAATGTTATAGTACGAGAAGCATATGCGATATTTAAAGCGGTTTGCTTTAATCCGTTTATAAGTTTACTTAATTTATTTCATTAATGAATATCCTCTGAAGTTTTCCGTATTTCAGGAACTTATCGTTTGTAGAAAAAATGAAGGAAGAAATGTGTTTCATCGGTGGGCAGTATCTTCGGTTTTGAGACAAAGGATAAGCATACGTTTTGCACGAAAATGTTTGCATACAGTGAACAGAGAAAAATGAAAATATGTTGTAAATAGTGATAATGATCTGGCCTGTAATAAAGACGCTTATTGTTTAGCAGTAAAAATTCAATTACAGAAATGAAGAAAATTTACATTGCGTACTATGGAACCTCCATAATTATCGCTTGCTTTAAAACTTTATCTCATATATCTGTCTATTATATTTTCTTTATCCATCTACCTAATATGTAAAAGAATGGTTTCTTTTACATTTATAAATACAAATGCTTATTAGTGCATCTGTTTATATTTATATACAGAGCATTACGATTATTCTAGCTTTGTTTTAACAATTGAATTTTTGAGTTGAAAAATGGAAGAACCTACGAAAGTTCTTCCATGTTGCACTCAGCATGCACCTACGAGATAGAAATATAAAGGATGTAACTTAATTAATGTAACAAACTTCGGGAGGTGATTCCTGAGATCTAAACAAGAAAAAAGTCCTCTGGCATATTTTCTAATTCCGCTTCGTTTAAGACAGGGTTCCCAATCTGGAATCCAAAATCGACTGTTGACTGAACAGAGAAAGGTGTGGACAAACTTCGGGACGTGATTCCTGAGATCAAAACAAGAAAAAAGTTCTTTGGCATTTTCTCGAATTCCGCTTCTTGTAGGATATACAGGGTTGCCAACTTGGAATCCTAAACTGACAGCTGACATTTGTAACTGAACAGGAAGATGTGAACAAACTGTACGAGGTGATTCAAAAAATCGAAACAAGAAACATGTGACTGTGAACATCAGAAAAAAGCACACGCAATTTTGCAGGTGTCTCAATGGCGAGGATCAGTCTGGTAGTCGACCGTACTGTCGCATGGAGTTCGAAGCGGAATTCCAGAATATGCCAGATGACTTTTGTTTTTGGCTTGATCTCAGAAACCTCCCGAAGTTTGTCCACACCTTTCTGTTCAGTTACAATTGTCAACAGTCGATTTTGGATTCCAAGTTGGGAACCCTGTATCTCTTACACGAAGCGGAATTCGAGAACATGCCAGAGGACTTTTTCCTTGTTTTGATCACAGGAATCACTTCCTGAAGTTTGTTTAATTAAGTTACACCCTGTATACTAATTACGGGAGGAGAAAATTATATTTAGTTTGACAGGAAACTGTAACAACGTTGATGCATATTATTTGAAAATTGATGGCCAAATTATTTAAGAGAAATTCACTTTTTCGTACAAAAGATACATTTTCTTTGGCTATGTACAGTTTAAATATTTGTTATACAGGCCTATAGTACGCTTGGATACGTTGTAGTTTCTGCTTTCATTGTCTGGGATTTTAAACATTTGCGCTTACAAAGGGGAATGCGAAATCGACATCCTTTTGACAAGGCATACAAATTACCTATTTCCCTAAATACACATCAAGTATAAGATGTTGCTAAAATTATTCATAAAATATGTAAGGTTTGCCCATTATCGTGAATTTTACAACAGCATCGTTCACTGGCCATAGATAAATAGTAATTACTCAGATGTAGAAAACGAGTGAATTGTAGTGTAAGTAAATATAAGAGATACGCTGTTGTACTAGTCACTTAAATTTTGGAACTATATTACTCCGGTTGTAAAACTGACAAATTCCTACATAAATGTCTTCATAAATGTGCTTCTTGATCTCTTTTACCGTTTGGATTTAGTATATTATATCCATATTAATAATCCAGTATTTTTGCTGCAATATTTTAACTTAGGGGTTCTGTTTTTTTTTTTAATTGATTTGAAAAAGGAAGAAACTTCACCATCCTTAAGGAGCAATAAAATACGTATGTATCACAAAAATGATTATGTATTTTTATTTCTACACTCCTTGTAAACAGGGGATCGAGTTTGTAATTGGTCAAGACCTTGTTGGAGAAACCACTGTTAAGTACTATTGTATTGGGTTTTTCTTCTTCAATTTTCTCAAATGTTGGAGTTACTTGGAGTTTCTTCCTTTTTCAACTCAACGATTCAATTATTAGTATACACTAATACAAGAGAGATATTTTACATTCTTTTTTAGTTTTCGTACGTTGAAAGAACATATCTTGTGTGTTATTAACAGACTTATCACCTACTCGGTTATAAAGAATCAAATGTTAAGAGAAGTGTGCTTTGTACATACATTCTACTTCCAGCGATGTGTGATATTCAACAGCTGTTGTTGTAAAAATTAACCAAATTATGTTATTTCATGAGGATAAATTGTAGCCGAATAGAAACTTATACCAAATATAAAGCACATTCTTAGGTTAATTTTTGTTGAAACAGTTTGTTGCGTTCCAAACAATTCGTAGGAAACATAGGTGCTGAGATCTGTTCATACTAACTTGTTGAATTAAAATGAATTTTATTTCAGGTCTTAGGCAACTTTTGGCTTAGGCCGAACAAATAGTGATGGGAGAATTGGTGAAATGAAGAAAGTGGGAAGAAACGGGAAAGCCCCGAGAAAACTCACGCACATTGCGTTTGTCCACAACAAAGTCCACATGGCACAAACCGGGATTGAACTGTAGCCCTTCGCATCAGAGGTGAGCTCTCTACCACAGAGCCACCGGGGTCCCTATACAAACTTTTCAACTGTACACATCTACTTTTGTATCATGATATTGATACATTTTCTGTTTGTTTAAGAATGCATATAAAGGTTTCAATGAAACTTTATGGGAAAGAGCATGGGAATTCATTTGACTTCGACTTTATTCAAGATACCATACCCGAACTCGCCTAGTGTGGCTGAAGAATTTCAGGAAAAACTCAGCCACGATGTTATTAATCGATTTCATAGGCGAGCACGCAACTACGAGCCACGAAAGTCAGTGAACATAGTTGTGGTGCTGCAAACAGCCTCTATAATAGGTAGAAAATTCAAAGCAAATGCTTAACATTAAAGTTGGAATTAAAATAGGTCATTGAACGTCGAGTAGCCAAACGGAAAAGAACATTTTCGTCTCATGAATACAAAACATTGGACTCTCATGTTTATCTTCATATTTTCTGTTTATAGTTGTGGCATAGTTATATCTAGTTGCATCTCTCCTGTCATGAGAAGCGAGTCAGAAACCTTTGTTGTATTCTGAATGAATGTGAAACGCACGCCTGATATGGGGGAGAGAGAAGCAATGGTCCTTTACATAATGGACGTATGTCACCGATAGACACACAACAAATAATATTTAAGAAAAAATCGAGTAGCACTCTGTTTTTTTTTTTGGAGGGGGGTTGGTTTGAATGTATTGTTTGAATATTTTCGAAGTATGTTACGATGAGTAAAGAGGATAAATTATCTTATATATATCCATATGTAAACATGCCTCCGGCCGGGATTTCTTTATCCTTTCACTTATTTACATACCTTCATACTCATTAACACCCTTATGTAGATATTTACATTGGCCTTGCTTAAAACAAGCAGTGTGTAATGCGGGGAACAACCTGGTCTCGAAACCTATCTTTCGTTCCAACTCAGTGATTAGAAATCACCCAATCTTTGGAATAGCGCAAAGATCACTAAAGATACTCCAATTTAATATCATGACATTGATTTACTTAATTAATACTAGGGATGTCAACGACTTGCTCGACTCGAGTCGAGTCGGTGCTTAGTACCTACTCGAGTCGAGTCGAGTCGGCACTCACTATGTGCTCGAGTCGAGTCGAGTCGGCGCTCAGTAGTGTAGTGTATTTTTCAGATTCTGTAATTATGCCGATGAAAAATGGCTACCGAAGTTTCATTTCTATGTAACGTCTTTATAGGATGACTCCCTCTATAGAACCAGAACGAAAAACTTACGATAACATGAGGAGTTTTCTACGAGATCTAGTTTTAAACCGTTCTAATTGGTTAGAATGTGACCTTTTGATTGGTGTTTGAAAAAGAGACAGGAGGTGGAAGGGGGCACAAGCCATGAAGTGCTTTATGCACCAGTTTGCTTGAAATTGTTGATATAACGGGTCTATGCTATTCGTTGGTGTCTCGAAAGTTACTTAATATAAGGATTGTCTTTTTCACATGTAACGAAGTCCTAATTTCTCGAAAGGTGATTGAATTCTTGTAACTGGTATTTAATCAGAAGAATTAGTTATGAATTGAACTAAAGTTTAATTTAATATATCACTCATACGTCTATTTTGAAATTAGTGAACAGTGATCCCTTTTTATCACGGTTAAAAGTGAAACGAGTGGAAAATGAGGAGAGTGAAGGAAAATCCTTATATATAAAATTCTTGGAAAAGTTACTGGAAATTCTCTAAATTATATTGATTTGATACATGAAAATACTGAACAAAGTTGTAAAGAACCTGCAGTATCCTTTATTCACAAAAGAGATCGTATCCTTTAATTACTGAAATGAAATTTTGTGTGTTGAAATTAATTGGAATTATTTTAATGGTTTTGACTTACGATTAGAAGGGAAAGAAATTGTATGGTAAAAGTCTCTTCATTTTATTCAACGGACAAGGTATGTATTATTAAGTAATTTCTTTGTTTATTTTATTGATAATAGAACAGATTTTGTTCGTGTCAAACTTTTCCTTATTTTGTGTGATTAATACTCTTCTTTCTTCAGAATAAGAGGTAGAGAAAATTCTCAGTTTATTTTATTGATTAATGAATTGTTCACATTCTTGTTTGCTTTGGTTCCTGATGTTACTGAGGGACGTAATTGTTTTTTTTTTTAATTTACTAAAGCTCAAGAAAAGAAAAGGAAAAGAAAAATTTTAAGAAATAAAATTTTCATAAATTTCACAATTTCAAATGTTTTCCTTGAAATAGAATTAAGGTATGTGTAATTTTGGTGATGAGAATTTTCTTTAGGTATTTCCATAGAGGTGAAAATAATAAGACTATTATATCAGGTAATTGGTTGATTAATTCCCAATTATTCCACAGGATATATGGCAAGTTTATTGCTAAAAGACAATAAATTTGATATAAAAATTCTGTTATCCTCTACGTCCAAATTATTGATGACTAGAATTTTTGGTGATGTCTGAATTGGTAAGTTTGACTGCTTTAAAAAAGACAACACACACTACACTACAACAGAATAATATTTCCCTTCAGCAAAGAATATTTCCCTACAGCAGATGAATATTTCCCTACAGCAAAGAATATTTCCCTACAGCAAAATAATATTTCCTTACAGCAGAAAAAGATTTTCCTACAGCAGAAGAATGTTTCCCTACAACAGAATAATATTTCCCTACAGCAAAATAATATTTCCCTACAGCAGAAGAATATTTCCCTACAGCAGTAAAATATGTCCCTACAGAAGAACAATATTTCCCTACTGCAAAAGAGTATTTTCCTACAGGAAAGGAATATTTCCCTACAGCAAAAGAGTATTTTTCTACAGGAAAGGAATGTTTCCCTACAGCAAAAGAATATTTCCCTACAGAAGTACAATATGTCACGTTTGGTTCGAATCGGTTTAATCGCTCCTAGCTAATATTCTAATATCTGTGTAATCAGTGAGACTTAT
>JAGDQP010069359.1:0-10896 GCA_022664845.1 Lepisma saccharinum
CATTCATTTAAAATATTTTTGCGATATTTGGGACTTGCTACAACTGTCCCGGTTGAAAGTACACGACCCTAATTAACTCTGAAAAATACTTTGGAATATTGGTCATATTTTCCCAAATTCTATTCCTATATTTTCAATAGTGATGTGGGTGGAAAATATATTTTTTTCTCCCTTTTTTGTTTTATATATATATATATATAGTTAGCAAATACGATAGTATGATATCAGTATAATTTAGTACAGTACTGGTTGGCTAGGTTAAGAATGCTTTGAATAACGTACCAAAAGTCCCGGTATGCGTGGGGTCTTTGGTAATGTAGTAGGCGTTAAACGGTCGGTATTTTAGTTGTTATTAATTATTCCAAAAATTATTGGTTCTAGAACAAAACCCTTCCTGTTCAAATATATAGTTCATTAAATTTCAGGGAAAAATTGTACTCTTATTTTTTCGTATTTTAAATAAGATAGTAAAGGAAGAGAGGAATTGCACATCTTTAAAAAAATGTTGGCATTTACGTATTTTAAAAATGATATTTTTACTTTAAATTCCGTGATACTAAGCAAGCAACGTTTTACTAAGTATATCGGTAGTAGTAGGTACATAACACACATACAATGTATTGCTATTAATGTAGAGAATGAATCAGAGAAATAACGTTGTATGAGTGCGCAAAATAAGAAACATGAACACTCTCAGCATAAGTATTTACTCGTACACAAGTTATATACGTAAACTATACTGGAACTTTAACATACCTAAAACCCAATTTCTGCTGCATTGTTAATTTCGGATTCCTCATTCGTTAAAGGTGCACCGTTAGTGCATATATCATGGAGGGTGTTACAAACAGATGAACATTCAATACCAATTGTTCGGCATTTACTTCTTCTTCCACATCCAGTTGTACACCAACAAAAAATATGGTTTTGAGAAATTTGTCAGGATTTACCGGGTAATTTGTTTTCATTCTGAATAGAGATCTATCCTCTCCGCGGGAACACCCACACTGTAGTAACAGACCATGCGAGTTGAGAGGTTATGGATCCTGGATCGCTGAGTAGTAACAAAGAACAAACTGGAGACAAAGACAGTGCTGAAGGTCTGAAAATGACCTGCCAATTGTAGGGTAAAAGTCATCAATTGAAACATTGCCAACAATTAGAGAAAATCCAATCAAAATTTATTAAATTCCTGACTTTTAAAGAAACTCGAATCTATCCTGCTTATGACAGTTACAATGCAGTCATTAAGAATTTTAATATTCAGATCTTAGAACAAAGGCGCAACATTGCTGATCTGTTATTTCTTCAAAACATTGTTCAAAATAAGTTAGATTGTATGGGTTTAGTTTCGACATTACAGTTTTGTGTCCCATCATCTAAAACTCGCGTTAATAATACTGGTTTCTTCCACTGTAAAAAGACAAGAAACAATATATTGATGAGGTCACCAATCTGGAGAATTTGTACTATATATAACCAACTCTGTACAGTTCACAATGATCTGGACCTATGCTATATGTCACCTAAAGAATTTAGAGATGCAATTGTGAATAAACTCTGTACAACTACTTTGTAAAGCTTAACACTATAATTAGGCCATTGCCTGATGTGTTGTCACTAAATAAATAAATAAATAAATATTTTTTTTCAAATCGTTCGCACTATGATGAATATAAATGTCGTAAGCTGATACTTTTTCTGACCTGTAGTTCCTTGGACCCAGAGGGTGACAAAGAGACGTGCAGAACAGCATTTACATCTTCCAGTATTTAATTTGTTCATTTGCGGACGATAAAAATAAACTAATTTTTAAAATCATATTTCTAAGTTCGAAATATCGGTTAATTAATCAGAAAATGGATTATCTTCGTGTGAATACAGCTTCTGGAATTTATCAACATCACCTTACTTTTACTTCTCCCCAAAATAAATTACACTTTTAAGTGTATGCGCTTATTAACCCGAAGATCATATACACATTATGATTTAATTCCAAGTACATAGAATTAATACTTATGAAACCAAGAAATAAAGGCCACAGCAGATCTTCGTTAACAGATGGCAAAGTCAACCATTATCGTTCTTATTTTTTAATAGCTCGTATGGTTTGGATTCAAAGGTTCTTGAATTTTACTTAGACAACCGCTTTATGTACACAATGCGCAAAATGTTACAAAAGTTAGTACCTAAATTATTTAACAGTAAAAAGTAGCGTGAACATGAATGAGCTACAACTCAACTTACCTGATTCGTCTGTAAAAATAAAATAAAATAAATATTGAATATAATTTTCATACATTTATTTCAACATTATTGAATTTATGTATTAGTCTGTTAATTAAATCTGATAATAAATTGTGTTACTCTTCTAATCATTATTAATGTATTAATGATATGTGTATTTGATGCTGTGGACCAACATTTAAAAAAATATTATGATTAACACGAAAACTGTGCTGGTCGTGTTCAGGAAAACAAAAAAAATACATTCACCATATTATCGCTTTTGTGGTCAATAGATGGAACTGTGAAGTATTGTATTCTCACACAGTATTGTGTATGTTTGAACAGCTTGCGCCGCATTTCCCTACAGTGCAGGGTATTTGACAATTAATCCCCTGAGACCTGTAAGTAGGCAGCAGCATTTCATTTAAACGCTATTTCTGTAAATATGAGACTGCCACATCTAATAGTGATTCTAAGTAAGTTAATGGTAAGAAAGTAAAGCTATTTTATGAAATATTGAAGTTTGGAAGATGAAATACAAAACTTACATTCAACTTCGTCTATTCAAGAGAGTGACATTTCGCAATACTTTAAACATGTAGAATCTATAAAAATGTTTCCTACTTTGAGAAGCATGTATTTATCCAACTATTTCAAACGCATGTACTCGTGTAATGTAACCGTAAACATAATTGGATAAATATTATTAAACTTTAATAATTGGCATATACAAGGAAAAATGTAAATAAAACATTTTAATGGCTTACGCTATAGTAAATGTATTGCGTGGAAACAAATGTCCTGCTAATTTAATATTTTAATACGGAAATATTGACATTTCAGCCGCCTCTCTAAACATTAATTCGTTAGTAACTATAAATCTGAGTATATATGAATGTGTTTCAATTCTTTATACTTATTATGAGGCTCGTAGCATTACCCCCTATATTGCCACACACATTAACGCTGCTAAATCTATCACATATTCCCTACTCTCCACAGCCTGCAGGAAGTTCAACAACTCACAAGGGAACGGAATCAAACACAAATGAAAATGCAGCACATGAAAACCCAAGTGTGTCAAATCATAGTAAAGAACTCCGGGTTGTACTAGAGCTATAAAATCGCAATGTCACGTAATGTACATATATTTTAAGGCCTATTGATATGCACTGAGACTTAAAACCCAGAATTCGGAAATTGTCTTAAATCAATCAGTATATGCAATTATTGTACCTCACGTTTAGTTTGATAGGCTTCTGTAAAATACTTTCAGATTTTTTAACATCGCAAGGAATAAAATATAATGTATGTTGATTCGTTAGGTGCCGCTGTGATCTCATATCTCTACAGCGACTTTGAATTCGTCACTAAGATTAGACGCTCTTAGCATTTCTGAGGTGCCCATTTATTTGAGCTCGATTACATTTCCGGACTTTACTGTCACGTACAGCAAGTTCCCAGGATTGATATAAATATACTACAACAATGACATTTAACACGATTTCTATTATTTTATTTATTAAATTCCAAAGCACATTAAATTTGTTCAAACAACGATGCTGGAAACTAAGAAATGTGAGAATAATTCTTGGTTACAGTGGAATTAACATTAACAAGAAAACCGTAATTTTCGTAAATCATACCACAATTATTAACCATTCTGTAGTCCATCCGTGTTTAATCCGTATTTATTATAAGATAAATACCTATCATTTAGGTCAGTAAATGTTGTTTTATGCCGAAATTTTGCTTTATACTTAAGGTAAAATAAAAGGTGAGCAAAGCAATAAGTTATAATAGAAATCTAAAAATCTGTAACAGTTGCATCAACTAACTAACTACTCGGCTGTATCGGACACACTGAACTGCATGAACAACACAACAACTGCCGGCTTTCTGATTGGCTCACAGTCAGACAATCCCTAATATCTATACGAACATATAATTAACAACATTCACTGAATCCTTCTCCATTGTTCCTACCACATATTGGCATGCATTCCCAAAATAAGCCTTTTCCCGTAGTTCTTTAATTTTAAAAGTGAGACAATAAATAAAGAGATGATATTTAGAAAATGAGCGAAACAAAGTAAAAATGAAACATTCTACGTCTGACAACAAACATACAGAATTAATTATAAAACTCATTAATATTTTTTTCCACTTTTAAACAACGTCTCGGGTCTCGGGTTCAAATTTATCATTTTCCCACCTTCTATTTCTATTAATCTTGCTTCTTTAAATTTTCAGACAGTTCTTATATCTTCCTGTTTCTGAACGTTCAATTCACTTCAATCCACTAAATGTCCCGTGTCTCTTATAAGTTTGCAGTTATCATATCTGTCTCTCCCCAAAATTAACGTCATCTCTAAGTTGTTTAATCTGCTATTCGAAACTCTTTCTCCGTTCCAACTCCATAGTGCATTGTACAATCACTGCACAAAGTTCTGTAAATAACTCTTTTTCTCCATATTTCCCTTCTTCATTTCTTTTCCCCTCTTCTTTCTTATAGCTTCTAGTAGCTTCTTCCAACCTTTCTCTATGTTTTAATGGCTCCCCCTTCTTCAGCATTCTCTTAATGACTTGGGTTCGTTCTCTTATACTGTATATTCCTCACCACTATTCCCTTGATTCTTTTTCACTATCTTTTTGTTCAGTTTCCTCCCTTTCCTCTCTTAGTTTTTTCTTTGTCTCCTCTTTTTCCGTAGTTCAACCTCCTCTTAGCATACCAGTTTTCCTGGGCTGCTGATGAAACACATCTATCCCTTCTTCTGCTTATTCTCTTTCACTCTTTAACTCAGTAGTTTTTCTTAAATGTTGCTTGTGAATTTTCCCTTCATCGAGATATCAACATCAGTCCTAACATGGCAATAGTTCCCGGATTCACACATTTTTGCTACCATTCAGTGTATATTTCTTTCTTCTTATTTTTATCATATCTGAAAATACTGGGGCATTATCATTTTCCACTTATTACTAGAGTTCTATGTTTTCCCGTTTACCTTCAATTCCTTCTATATATTTCTGCTTTTTTTTGTGTTTTCTTCCATATCGCTAGGCAATCTTCTAGCTATCTAGAAAAACGTTAACATCGACTCCTTTTAGCCGTACCTTTCTCTCCCATTAAATCGTAGCAATCTCTTCCAGCACTGGACTCAACATTGGTTCTATACTCAGTTCCTGTTTAATTCTGACCACGTTGTCACCTATGACACAATAACATTTTTTTATCATAGCTCTGAGTTTCTTTCAGCCGTTCCCCATTCCAGACTTGATTCCTGCAATCCTCAATAATGTTTTATTATGACCCTCGTTACGTTCTTTCTTTTTAAGCTCGGGAACATGCATTTTACATCTACACTCAACTTGATGGACTTAGCTTTAATCTCCCGTACTACACTCAGGCTTCTTTTTTAATTCCATAGGGTTCTTCACACTCACTATTTTGTTATCCATTTACCACCTCTGCCACCTTTTATGTCCCCTCTTCCAGCAACTCAAACATTTTGCCTCTACAATCAAACACTGGTCCTAATTCCAATTTCACCTTGTGAATTTTTGGGAAGCCTTTTATAACAGGTATCCTTCTTCATTTAGTCAACTTTATAGCCTTCTTTCGTTAGGGATACCATCATTTTCCTTTGATTTCTTAAGCTCATAATTCTGTCTCCTACCACTTCGAAGGTTTCATCACAGAGCTCACCAAGTGTCATTGTACCAATTTTCCTCCGTTACTACAGTAGCGTCACTTATGTCCGCTTGTTGTACACATTTGCCTGTGCATCTACGTATGCTTTCCAACGCACTGCACTCATTAATTGAAACGCCTCAATTCATTTTCTTAAGTGTTTTCTCAGTATTACTTTGGTCCTTCTTTTTATAACGTACTTTATCTCCTTGGCCTGTACTTGGGCTATTGCTTGTTCTACAGAGGATATGACTTCCTCAGCATCCACTCTTGGACTTTCAAAATTAGAGGCATAGTATAAATTCAGTATTTTCTTCCCTTTTTCAAACACATCACATTCCCTATTACCAACACATTTTTTTCTATGTTCTTATTTTCTTCTTTATTCCATTTAGTTGCACTCCTGTCTCCAACATTAGTTTGTGCACTTTGATACTAAACTCCTTTTCCTATACATTAAGTCTCTTCAAAACAACTTTCCTCGTTAACACCAACAAACCATAACTAATGTTACTTTTCAAATGCTTTGTCTTTTCTTCACTCCACTAGAACCAGCCGTCTAAACCTATTTGCATTTCAAATCAGTTCCATTTCCAAGAGTTTGTTAGTAAGAAGCGTTTAACATATAATTTGTATATATTGTGGAATTGTTTTTTTTTAGTTTAATTTTGTATTTATAATTTGTCATTTCCCATTTATTTCTCAACCTTAACAATTAAAATAATCTACAGGACAAGGTCTATTTTCGGAATATGTGCTTAGATGCAGTAGGAAGAATGGCATCGAATCAGTGAATCTTGCTAACTATAAATTCTTATCGTTTAGACTTTTTTGATTGGTGGGCTGTGAACCAATCAGAAACCAGATTGTTGTTCGTTAGAATATGTGTTGTTCATATAATTTATAATGTTCAATGGACCCAAGTTTTTAGTGAATCTGACTCAGTTAGTTAGCTAGTACTTCTTTTTTTAATGAAAACCCGTTGCTTTGGTCAGCTATTACGATGTTTGATCTTAAGTATAAAAACAAAACTTCGACATGAAAAATATATTTGGTGTTGCTCCTATGCTTAAAAGGACAATAAACTGACAGAAGGACCGAAGAAGAGTGGAGCTTCCTGACAAACAAAGTGCGATTCCTGAGGAAATGTTTAATTGTATAATCTGGTTGTTTAATGACCCTAAAGGTTTTACAGTGGCTAAGAATACATTGAAGTGTTAATCGAGTAGATTTAAATACAGTTTACCAAAATGGAAAAAGAACTGATTAGGAATGAAACTAGCGTTAGAGAGCGCTTGTTAAGGTGTAGTGAAGAAAATACAGTGCAATTTAGTCTAGTCCACGATGGCCAAAAAGCGCCAAATAGAAGAAAAAACGCTGTTTTGAAATTAAGCGAATTTGCTGGGGGATGTCCTGAAAAATATCCCTAACGTTCCAGTGGCTGGGAGCTCTGCGGTTAGTGTGGGATGAGTTTAATCCTTTCATGGAGGGCTTCTCCAAGGAAGTATAATATTTTTAAGTAGCTACTGCGTCATCACTATTCATCTAAACTTCATGGTTCGTACGTCATAAGCTTTAGAATGAAGCCAACTTTGTTTTATATTTTTACTTTCAATTGCGTGATACTAAGGAAGCAACGTTTTAGTAAATATATCGGTAGTAGTAGATACATAACACACATACAATGTATTACTATTAGTGTAGAGCATGGATCAGAGAAATAACGTTGTATGAGCGTCCGTCCTCCATGTCACATGAGAACTTGAAAGTTGCCCCGTTGACGTCGAGACACTTCTGGGCACTATCCAGTACGGACGGACTCGGAGTATCACCAGTCGCTGACACTGCCAGTAGCTCTTGACAGGTGGTGCTCCTGATGATGTTGGTTATGATTTGCTACAGTTCATCTTGGATGTGGGAGTTGTTTACATAGACCTTCTGCTTTAAGAATCCCAGAAAATACAATCCACAGAAGGATAAATTCGGTGAACGATTGATGCAAAACCATTTTGCTTTTCCGGGTGCTTTTATGTAAACATACCATGCTCCAACACCAGAGATACGCCCGAAGTATTGAATCAATTTTTGGGAAGTAAGATAAATCTGTCTTGTGATTTCAGCTCGAGGTAAAACGCTCGCAAGAAGCCGCGATAATCTGCAGTATTTACTGTTAATAAACACACATTAGACCCACTACTGGTGGCCCTCATATTGCTCACCAAGCACCATTTTTTTGTCATGGATGGGTGTTCCGTGCAGGATATGTGTTCGATCCAAACGACTACTCGCAATCATTGTCAGTTACCAATTACAGTACGCAAATCGTTTACCTTGTTTCTGACTCCTTCAGTTCCTGGACACATGTTACGTGGTATGGTTTCAAAGACTTCAGCGTATGTTGTTGATACGTTGTCCCTTTAACATCGAACCGCTGAGGTAGTTTTTCAGGTAGAATTTGGCAGACTTCGTGTAGAATTCGACTTGCGGTATTCGGAAAATATTTGGAATTCGCCTACGAAAAACTGCGATCAACCCTATTTGGAGAAATTTTTCACAAGTTTCTGAACACTGCGTTTCGATCGTGGTTTTGTTCCTCTGCACCTAGCAGCCAAGGCGTCTTCTGTGCTCGTAATTAACCTCGTCTGAACAAAATCGTTCAAGATCACAATTGAAGACCTGAATCACAAAGCATCTCAAGTCGACCGAAGTATTATTTAAGGAGGAAGAAATACCGGTCTTGGAATGTTGTTCATTTCAGTTGAAATTATTTTGTATAAAAAAAATATTTTAGTTTGATTTAGAATGTAATATTTATGCAAGTAGATAGCCTTGGAACATAGATGCAGACTAACAAAAGAAAATGGAAATACAAGAAAAGTGGACTTGGGATGTTTTTCAATTCAAGTTTTAAATTTGCTGCTGTATTGAAAGATTTACTCGGCGCTTCTCCTTTCACTGAAATTTTAAGCTGAAATTTCCAGCTAAAGAAATGCATATCGAAACTACTGCACTTGGGACGCCAGTACTTTCCTCGTCTCGTCTTTTTTTAGTCCTGAAAGTCCATGTTACATTATGCTATTAAAGTCGTAATAATAATTACTACTTTTATGTGCCCTACAGTTAAAATTATTTATTTCTTATTGTAGAAAATACATCATATTTGTACCCTGTTGTGGAAATTGGTATTAATATTTTCATAAACTAATATTTAAATGTTGCATAATACATAGGTTAGTCTGCATATTGTAATGCACTTACCTCCTCGTCCTCCTCCCATTCTTTTTCCAATACCAAAGAAAAGACCAGCAACAAAAGTCTTTCCTGTAAGAAGTAATTATCAAAGTATATTAATTTTATTGATATTGAGTATTTGACTAATATACTTATCGAACTGGAGCGTGCAAATTAAACATTGTCATTCTGTAATAATATACCTACTTCACATCAGTGTGGATTTATCTTACTTTCATCTAAAAGACAATAACAGCGAGTGGATCATGGCGTTATGATCAAGTAAGTGTTTATAACACAATGATTCATGCAAATATACAATGCTGTTTTGTAAATCACGTGGATTATTTAAAATTGTTTCCACGAAATCAGTCGGTAAAAAACCGAAAACTACTTACAATATATCACGTATTCAGGCAATGATCCAGAGAGGTGAAGAAAATGTAAATTTTGCGGACGTAAGGCAAAGATGCATTTTATAATAGACAATTTTCTCTTGCGATACTCAAATCGGAATCTATATGCATTACCTCTGAGCCAAGTAAGTGTTCTTTAAGCGGGAAATCACTGTTTTCTTAGTTCGTACAATTAGCGAATGCCTGCAAACAAAATATTCACCCGTGTCTGTTATATAAGAGTATTAAAACCACATTACTTATCTACCACTTTGATCTGAAACTTATGAACTCCGAATGACTCCTGATATACCAATATTTAAATAATACTGTGAGCACTATATTCCTTCTCCGGCTATGACGTGGGATGTTCAGAAATAAAACCTGAAAGGCAAGGTAAGATTAACGTGTGGACTGTTCAACTCAAGACGGGTACACATTTCCTACAGTGTATATGCTCTGGCCTTCTTCCTTAAATAGGCTGAATGTCAAGTAAAGGATAGTGGAAGCTGAAGGGAAAACTAAACAATGAAGCAAGATAAAGTTCTCATTAGCACCTTTATTTGGAGCTCCTTCCACTTGAAGAGTTCCAAATACAACTAACTAATGCATGCAGCTGCTCTGATTATATATGGTTCAATTTCTAGATGATATTTCAAATGTATTATAATTTTATCAGATAAAAGCTAGAATATCTTTGGTATTTATTACTTAACATTTGTATGGTCTTTGAAGTTGTTATATTGCTTGAAATAACAGTTTAATCTCAATATATTAATTAAGTTACGCACGGCAATAATACTAGAAAAATGAATATACTAAACTTTTGTATATATGTTAAAAACATATCCATCCAAATTTAAATATTGCGGAATATATTGACCAGTCCAAGAGGTGATTCTATATAATGGCCAAGGAGGTTATATACGTATGTCCCGCACCGGAAGTCAAACATCTCACAGGATGCGACAGTGACGTTACAAGTAACATCCGAATGCTAAAGAGGTGCAGCAAAATTCCAAACAAAGTTTAAACTTGTTTCTGTACAGTTGCAATTGTGAATCAAAAATGTAAATTAAAGGACTTTTCAACTGACAGTCAATTCTTACAACACATACAATTTCCATCATATAATTCATTTCATCTTACATAAAATTACGATTGATTCCACCAAATATTATATCGTGACGGGCGTAAGCCATAGTGCTGTTACCGCCCATAAAATTCATTTTATCTTACCAAATATTATATTTGTGTTTTTCTATTTTGTGTTGCGACAAACCATTGGTAGGTTTTCTCATAATTCTTACTAAGGGGCAACATATTTTTGTCTTTCAAAGTGCACATACG
>JAGDQP010069362.1:0-10896 GCA_022664845.1 Lepisma saccharinum
TTCCGTGTAGCTGTAATCCATACTCTATCCCCCACCACAAACACATCCACATGCCTTCCTTGGGAAGGACCCTTCATTCAGGGCTTGAGCACACACCTGAAACCAGATCTACCTCCAGTAACCCTTTTAATCCCTATGTCAACATCCTCATTTCCCCTCCAATTTCTCCTTTTTTAATATTAGTAACGCCATATTTTCTATATATTCCCATTTTTTCTGATTACGTTTCCTATACCGACTCCCACTTTTTCTGATTGTGCGACATACATTTCATTGCGTTTCCTATACTAGTTCCCACTTTTTCTGACCACATTCCTACAATGAATCTTACTTTCTCTGACTGCGTTTCCTACAGTGAATTCTACTTTCCTGACTGTTTCCTGTACTGACTTCCCTCTTTTGTTGTTATTGTTTTACCCAGCTAAATTTTCACTACAAAAATTCCTTGCCAAAACAACAGTATCTGCGCACGTGCAGATTGTTTCAATTGTTTTTGATGTGGACGTTCATCATCTTTGTTTCTGTCTCTACCAGTTATTCACTCGTGTATTCAGTGATATTTTCTTTCTACACTCTAATGCAGATGACTTACGTCCAAATATCTAGTAACATTTTATATTGTTAAGTGTGAAGTTGTGCACGTGATTTCCCTCAAGAAACTAAGGAAGTACAATTCTACACCTATTACATATTGTCTATCCGGCCTACTCCTATATGAACTTTTTGTTATATAAATATACATGCCTTGGTAGATAAAAAGAAATACAATATCAAATAAGGAATCACAACGGTCAAGAATTGGACATAATTTCCTTAGTGCTATAAAAGAGTTTTTAGAGCGCAAATTTGAAACTACTGGCTCCAACTGCAAGAACTGCAATCTCCTTCAGGCACGCGTTTTTATATGTATAAGAAATACAGGCTCTACAAAAATGGGCTTTTCTTAATGTTCAGAGAAGCATAAAAACCGCATTTTAATATTGTTGGACTCTTTCATATCTTCTAGTTTTTCGTATCAAATTCCCTCACTTTTCCGGAACTTTTTACTTGTAAGATGATTTTCCTCACTCTACCCGGTTTTTCAAGTCAGAGGAAACTCTGTATAAATTCGCATTTAGTAATGATTTCAAAAGTATTTCTGTAAAAAATTAATTTTACAGAAATACATTAATTAACATCATAACATTGAATTGGAACTGATTCCTAAAAAAAAGGGGGCGGGGAACAGTTCTTTATTTAGAAGGTTAAAAGCTAATTGAAGTTTTACAAACCGCTGTCGCCAAATATATGGCGACTTGGACCACTGAAAAGTTTCTGGTTAAATCGCACACGCTTAGATCTACTATTCCATATCAGTTTATCCTTTGATTTTAATATCTATTCAAGCTCATTCGTTGCAAAGGTTGGCCTAAACATTAAAGACTAACCTTTCTAGCGTATTATATGGACAATGCATTAAGTTATGAAGAAACAAAGAGAGACCTTGTAATGTTGACATTACTACCTCTTTTAAATTTAATTACTGGTAATTTATAGCATTTTTATAATAAACATTACCTGGCTCATCTTCGTCTGAATTGTCAAAATCCTCAAAGCCAAGAAAATCTGTAACAATGAAAAACAATTTATATTGCAATAACGTACAAATTTATAATTAAATACAGTAACATTATCACAAATATCTCACTCGGTCGTTTTAGAGCATACTTCGTTCCAGAAAAACGTATCAACATTCTAGAAATAATAATAAAACACACACACACACACACACACATACACACCAAAACCACATATACACTTGCAGTACTGCTTAGCATACAGAAATATATATTGCTAACAACAAGCGTTCTTCTACGAAGAAAGACAACCGTAACTACAGCCCACCTCAGCAGCCGTGTGGGCTAAGGCGCTGGGCTGTCGTTTATGAGATTGCGGGATTGAATCCCCCCTGGGGCATGGATGTTTGTGGATTTTAAACTGCATTGCACTCATCGTGACAGGCCGAAATCCAGAGTTAATAAAATGACCTACACAAAATAAAGTTTACCTAAGTTTATAAGTGACTATATTCAAAACTACATGGTTCATACACTAAACGACCTTCGGACATATCTACCTCTAATAATACCTACTCTTGACATTTGGAGAGCGATGATGTGATAGCATATGATGTCACGATAGGTTACCAAAGATGTTCATCTCTTCTCAGCACAGCAAAAAATAACAGTTGCCCTAAAAGCTAGTGCCAGTATTTCGAAAATCGCACTTCTGGCTTTTCCCGTACCAAGGTATCAAGAGTGCACCATGACTAGACGAATCATAGATAGACGTCTAGCAGATCACACAGCAGGCAGCCATGTGAGGTTAATCCAATAGGCGAGCGTCGGGTGTCACGATTGGTAACTCACTAAAGACACACCTGTACAATAGCACGTCAGTACTGCCAATGATGCCAATCACCATGTGACGTAGCTTCTGTCAACCAGGATTTCATAGACGTAGTCCAATAAGGGTAGCCCAGACGACCCCGAATCATTGCAAACAACGCTTAGCATGAGCCACGAAAAGCGTCAAGTGGAGCCTGGAAGATACGCAGGTAAGTACCTGGCACAAACACCATGAAGTCGCATTGTCTTGTTGTATCATTACCGTTCAACAGGCCTGTGGTGGCAGTGGCATCGTCTAGGGAGCGTTCTCCTGGCATTTTCTAGGATCTTTGGCCTTCAAACCATAATCCTTGAATAGTGAATGCTATGGGGAACCATTAGATGATCATCTGTACTTATATCTTCAGTGCTTCTTCCCGAAACACAGTGCTCTCCCTGATCTGGATATGCATACGTTACCTCCTACATTGAATGTGGATGTGATCCGAGCCTGTGTTGCTTGTCTGCTATCGATTACTGCGCTGTCCGCGCTGGGTGAGGTATTCTTGCCACACATGTGCATGAATTGAGGAATGCTGAATACTGTAAGATAAAATTAATTCCATGAGCGGTAGCAGCACTATGGCTTCGCCCGTCCCGAGGAATGCTGAATGTTCGAACAACTTTGGAAATGGAAATGTCCCATCCGTCTAGCACCTACTATCATGTTCCGTCCGTACTCCAATAAATGCACTTATAAAGGGGGTTGCGAAATAACACCGACAAAACCACATCACGAGATTCCTGACATGAAATAAGAAGAAAGGTATAGACCATGGAGGGTGTACAAATGCGCTATGGCGTTTCGGCGCTATAAGCTGAAGAAAGGGTAGGGATAATGAACTTTAGAGATTGATATTTACACAACCATTAACATTAGGACTAAGGCTCTCATGGTACTCTCAAAGGCACTAAGGCATGGTACTCTCAAAGACTTCAAACCTGCTTTATCCAAAAATGCATATTCCCGGAAAATTTTGTGGAGTAAACAGTGAGTCTAAATAAGCACGAGTAAGACGAATTTCTAAATGAATAAAGATGATAGACGTGATCACCGCAATCCAACTCGGCATAACAGGCCCATCTATTGATAAATATACCAAAAGTTCGTTAAACTGTATGCAATTCTTACTCCTGTTTTTATGTAACTAAGAATCTATTTCAAATATCGTTCCGCAAAGTAAATCTGTTTGAAATATCGACCTGGCGCAAACGAATTATTGTTACTTGCTGGAAAGTATTCTTACTCATGCTTATTTCAACCCACCTTTACTGCAGACAATTTCTGGGAATCACCGATTTTCTTTAGGAAAATTTCTTGCGCCCCCATTCGAAAATTTTGAGATAGAACAGGTCTCAAGTCTTTGACGGTACCATGCCCCCTCAGTTCTACTGTGAATCGTATTGAAAATATCAAGCTCTTAAAATTATTTTCCCACGCTTTCGGAGGCCATATATCTCCAAAACGAAGCATCTGTGCACCATCGATAAGTCTATACCAGGGGTTCCCGGGGTCCGAATTAATGGTAATTTCGCAATAAGAAAGCCTTTGCGGTCCAGATAATTAGTCGAGTACGAATAAGACAGGACAGTAAGAACGAGCGGTCATAGTTCGTAGCCAGTGGCTGCCTATCTTAATAGATTTTTCTCAGTCACACCGGGCAAATACTGAGATGGTATATTGAAATTAGACCCTGGAGAAGATTTTGAATTTATTTATGGCCGTTAGGCATCTATGTCTCAGACCACGATAGGGTGGGGGAGAGGATCTTGGAAGGTTGTTGGAAAGTGCCGAATTTCGAGGCACCATCCCGGCACATGTCTGGTGCGACTGAGGAAAACTTTGGAAAGACCTCAGTCTGGATGGGCGGGCGACGGGTTCGTGCCAATAACCTTTCCGAATACTAACCCAACGCTCTACCAACTGAGCTACGGCCGCTAAGTAAATTCAAATATGAGATTAAGATAGGAGTTATGGTTACTTCCTATAATTGTACGAAATAATTAAATAATAAAGTAAACACGCCGTACGTTACCATGAATTCAAATTATATTCAATGCTTTTTAGTGACACTTTAACTTCTAAACCGTGTACATATAATAAATACATCCACACACTAGTCTTGACATCGTATCAAACCCAGCGTGAGAGAAAGTTGCCAAAAGGCCACAAATAAATTCGAATTCGAATAAAATCGAATAATTAGTTTTTAATCTTTTTTCATGTCAGGGATTTCGTGAGGGGGGTTGTCACTTGTCAGTGCTATTTTGGAACAACCTGTATATTATACTTCATGTCTATTTACAATGATCAGACAGGCCCGTGTTTAACCCGACTCACGAGATAACACCCCACAAGTGATCAACGTTTTACTATTGGCAGCATGTGATTGTACCATGTAACAATTTACATATTGTTATTTCATGACTTTTAACATTTGCGTGTAAATGATTTCGACTTTTAATAAAAGAAAATATGTATTTTTGATAATGCTTTAGTTAATTACTTCTAACAGACATGAGACGAGTGATCACATTTCCGACATAAAAAGTATTTTTGGTCATCCGAAATACCAAACTAAGGAATAAAAACAAAGGCGAAATTGGTTGGTTAAGACAAACATAACAAAATAATAAGAGTAATTGTTAAAGAGTAACAGAATATTATGTAAGACAAGAATTGAAGAAAATTGCCGATATACTTCGTACTTTGATTCACCGTAACAATATGAATTACACCGTACTAAAGAATGAAACTCTTATGAGTTGTAAAATATACATGTATTTTGATAAAAGGAGAAGTTTCGTAAAAGCTGTCAAAAAAGAAGATACTCCATTGAGAGATTCATCACCTGAAGCAACTCATAAAATACGAGCAGGCAGGCTCCTCCAAAACTTACCTCCATCGAACTCAGTGCGCAGACGCTTCCGAAGATCTTCTAATTCTGCAGCTGTTAAAACATAAAGAAAACAGTCGTTACGATAATTAAATACTTCAAACTATTTTTTGTTAATAATAATAATACTGATAAATGGAGGAAAAATTACTATTTTTAACCGAAAACCCTAACTTTTGGCTTATTTCTGACTTTTCTTTTTCCACAGAAATTATTAAAGATATGTTGTTTTTTTGTATCAGAACATTTATTATAGACAATTTTATTACCTACAATTAAAAAAAAAGAATTACTGCCTTATCATGTTTAATAAGCTAGTTATGATCGATTCCATGATTGATGTTTTCGGAGAAATATTTGGGGTGCATCTTTCATTTGAGATACTCGCGTAAATACGATATGTTACAGAAATGGGTTCAGAGCCCTTTTTTAACTAGTATCAAAAAGTAAAATACGTTTTTAGTTTCCTGCCAAACTATGATTTTGATCAAATCCGTGTTTTTAACTTTAGCTTTTATTGGAAACTTTGTCTTAATTTATATTTCAATGCACAATTTTGTGTTATCGTACTTTTTTTTTTAACTAAATATTTTTTCCCTTCTTTCTTTGGAGGCGATAGTGCCTCTTTTATTTCTCTGGTTTCTGAAAAAAAAAGTTTTGACCATTTATAATAAATCATAACCTCCAATAACAATACATGCAGTTTGTATTTGTAATAATAATTATATAATTAATTAAAATTAACGATACAATATAATTTTTCACCGATTAAATAACAGAAAAAGTGAGACAACGAATACAAACAACACATCCACAGCCAAATCTAATTTTAAAGCATTAAAGTGAAAAAAAAAAGAACGATCGAATTACAATGCCACTGAGTTATTAAACTAAATTTTGGCATCTGATTTTACCATTTTCTATGCTCCTGGTTCTGTTCTCTTGCTTATATGTTGCTAACATACTGCACAATTTTAATTATTTTCATAATCCCAGTAAAAAAATATGTAATAATTTGAGTTAGTTCAAGTTGTTAAAAGTGTACTAAAATTTCAAATAGTACATTTAAATATATGTAACCTAGACTACGAAATGTCGTTAATGAATGAAGATATACATTTTGGGTTTTATTGCAAGAGATTCTTATGGAAAAAACGAAACCAATGAAACCGATTTCAGGTCTCTATTACCCACTGCTGCACAATTTCTACATAAAGACAGTGAATAATTAAAAACAAAACAAAAAAAACGGAAAATTGAACGTACTTTTCGCACTTCAACTCCTTTTTCGTAATAAAGACATGGTATTACGAGAAGAGGGTCATATAACAAACAAAACTGAGATATAAAATATCTATTGTATGTGTTCTTAATTGTAAATTATGTTGTTTGCGTGTGTATGTACAAGAAAATATATGAAAATGTACAATTATTTTATTTGTGCTAGTATATTAACATGTTACCAGACCCTGACACTAGCGGGTTTTTTTAATCTTCTTTTTTGGGGACGAGAAACATTACGGTAAAATTCTGGATGTCTGACAAGCTAAAACTGTTAATGTCAGGTGCTAATGTCAGGTGTGAATAAGTTTATTTATTTATTTATTTTATGTATTTAAAGTACATATCCTAGATACAGCTTGCGGTAGCCATTTTACACTACGAAGTAACATAGGAAAATAGCAAAAGCAAAATAATAATAATAAATAATAAAAACAGAAAAGCTAAAACTGAACAGCGACAAATACAATAGATACAAGAAAATACAATAGTGTGATACTGCAATAACTCCCTTTCACAAAGTTTCATAAGGTTAGTTTTGGGAAGGTAAAAGACAAGAGGGTAGGTCAGTGAGTGCGAGTAGTCTAATTAGGAATGATTTCTTTTCTAAAGATGACCTTGGAGTCCTGATGTAAAATCACTCATTGCACCTGCTATTAGCTCTCGGAACACAACTGAAACAATGGAAGAAGAGCATTTGTGCGGACATTACCATTCATTATATTATGAAGACATCTAAGATAGGAAAGTTTACGGCGAGTAGGAAGGTCATTTAGTTGAAGGTTAGAAAGAATATCAGTTATGGATAGGTGGCATAAAGAAGGGCATCTATTATTGACTATACGTATGAAGAAATTCATGATTTTATCCAACCTTACGAGATTTCTGCCACTTGCCATGGACCAAATAGGAGAGGCATAATTAATAATCGGCAAAACACAGCTTAGGAAATACGTTTTAAGTGCAAGCATGTTAATAATATCAGTGAAGATATGTGTCAGACCTAGAGTTTTCATAGCTTTGGAAATGATGTAGTCAATATGATTAAGAAAGGTTAATTTACTGTCAAACACAACGCAAGATTTTGATAATGTTGAATCCAGGGTATGATCTGTTTGCATACTTGATAGGATGACCTGATAGTATTTGTTTTTAAAGTAAACCTAATAGTTGCAGATTTTGAGGGGTTGAGACACCAGTTTTCTACGCGTTTTATTTTGCAGAGTAGTTACGTCTGTGGGCGATGATATGGTTTGAAAAAGTTACAGTCATCGGGATAAAGAAGAACGTTGCAGTTATCGATGAGAAGTCAAGAATGTCATCCATATACGGAGTAAGAGTATCTAAGGAGCTGCCCTGAGGAACACCAGAAAGAACCGGAAGCCAGCTTGAGTTGGATCCAGATATGATAACTTTGTTCTCTATTGCGTAAATACGAGGAAAACAGAGCTTCCAAGGAGCCATGAATATTGAATCTAATCGTTAATTTGAGAATAAGGAGGGTGTGATTGACTGCATCAAATGCTTTGCAAAAATCTAAGTAAGTGACGACGTTCGTTTCTGCATTTTAAAGCACTAATGGCAGTAGCTTGGAGAACTGTAAGGTTCGTTTCACACGAGGCCCCTGAAATAAATCCATGGAGATGGGGAAGAACATGCGCTAGAATACGTTTTGATATTATCTTCTCACAGATTATCGACAAAACAGGAAGCAGAAGAATTGGCCTGTAAGAGGTAATGTTTTGTGAATTGTTACAACATTGACTTGTTTCCAATTGTCAGGGAATTTTCCTTCAGCAAAGCACTTAATAAAAATTGTAGTAATGGGGAAACTTACGACACGATTAAGTTTCTTTAAAAATATAGAAGGAAAACTATTGGGTAGAGAGGCTTTAGTAACACACAATGAAGATAAGAGGAGCATGATTTCTGCGTGGTTCGTTTCAATTCTAGTCAGAGAATACAGTATGGCTGTTTTAGTTTGTGGGAGAGATGTGGTTGTAGAAAAATTACTATGACAGTACGAGTCGAATAGCTGATGACGCTCGTTCCCTGTGACAACCGTGGCGTTAAGCTGAGTGACAGTCGGAATGCGATCATGTTTACGACGAGTATTGATGAGATACCACAATTTATTTGGATTTGAAGTGACGTAATTAGACATAGATTGGATATATTGTTTGTAGTCTTTTTGCAACTGTTCAGAATATTTTCGTAATGAGTAGTAGTTGTAGCTGTGAAGATAAGGATATTGCTTCCAGAGAATCAACGAATTTGTTTCGTTCTTCAGAAAAAGTTTTGTTCATTACTAATCCATACTGGGAATTTAGTAGATTTTACAATTTTTGTCTGTACAATGTATTTTATTAAGACCAATAAGCAGCCCTCAAAAAATATATTGCTTCTTTAAGAGATAAAGAATCAAGAACAGACCATGCTAGAAGATGCAGCGCTCGAAATTAGCGGTGGTTCACTGGCCGACGGCCAGTAACTCAAAAATCTCAGTGGTCCTTTAGGTCAGTGCGCTTTCCTAAGTTCCAGTATATTAATAAATGTACATGTAGGCTGTATTTAACGTTTTATCGAAGTGCTTTATTTCTGTTTTCAAAAACAAAAATCGTGAAATCCCAGAATCTTAGGAACTAACATATCAGATGATCAACACAGGCGCAAGTGCCGGAGACAGGAAACATAACTCGTACGCAACGCGGATACGCCGTCTTATCACTGAATTCATATTGTGTAATTATGACGATACTCCGGCAGTACGCCCCACAAATTTTGAGAGGTAGTGCGAACCCAGGGTTGGGTTTAGAGGGGCGGTTCTTTGCCTTCCATTTCTTGGGAGGGAACCGATTAATAGAAATAAAAACGAAGGTAAAATATGAATCTCTGGGTCCGTCACTAATTCTCAAAAATGGGAGTACTATCTATTTTTCAGAAGGAGTGACGGACGGGAGATTTATATTTTACCTTCGTTTTTGTTTCTATTGATCGGTTCCATCCCAAGAACTGGGAGGCAAAAAGTCTCCCCTCTAAACCTAATCCTGGGTTCGCCACTGGCTCTCAAAAATTGGGAGTACAAAATTGGAATTTTGTATTCCCAATTCAGAGGTACAGTTTTTACGGTGTATACTTATTTATAAACAAAGGAGAAAGAGCCAGACGCCCCAATATTTCTCAAAACGGCCTCAGACTCAGCAGATTCTTCCAAAGAAGATATTTAGTGTAATAAAAACAAAGTGTGATAATTCAGACATCAGGCATTTCTATTTGTTAAGTATGATATTGTTTGCTTTGACATAGAATTATTACAGGGCTATAATTATTCTTTAGTGTTTGGTATCCTATATAGGGTTGTAGCCTAAATAAATTTAATAAAGTGGACGAAAAATTACGTTAATAATAATTATTTACTGATCTAAAAAAGGCCAGTAAGATTTTTGTAGGACCAGTGAAGAAAATATTTCCTTGGCCCCGTGGGCCAGTGCCACCAAAAGTTAATTTCGAGCGCTGAGAAGATGAATTGCATTTTTAATTTCCCCCCAGTTCACTTTTCTTCATAGACAAAATGTCTTACTAATGGAATGTTGCCTTGAGCGTTTTCCGAAGGAAGGGAATTCGGTATGCACTGAAGCATGGTCACATTTGAAAAGTTCTTGGTTAATCTTTGTCATAAATACACAGAAAGTAGTCTAAGGTTTCGTCTCTCCTGGTAGGAAAATTGACATGATGTTGATAGAGACCCAAGCCCCTTATGAAATGTTTAAAGAACCATTTATCGTCATTGCCTGTGCATAGGCCAGAATTAGGAGAAAACCACTTTATATGTAAATTTATGTCACCTACCAAGACCACATCACGCTCTCTCATAGCACTTAAAAAAAGATTCTAAAAATTCTTCTAATGGATCAGTACCAGTTTTAGGGGTCTATAGAAGCAACATAGTTTACTTGAAATCGGGAAAGTCCCAAACTATTCTTGCGTATCTGGGGATATGTGACATATGATACGATTACTGTCTGTTACAAATCCCTTTAATTGTAAAATTTACTAGCAAAACAAAACAAAACTGGCAAGTGGAATATAGATATCTTGTAAACCAAAAAAGCCAGTTAAGTCTTTGGAAGATGGAAAAAGAAAAAAAGAAAAAAGGTTCGTTCAAAAAACTTGTTACGATTTGTGTATTTAGTACTATATATTATTTGTTCTTAATATTAATCGTAATACTCAAAGTACTCACCAGCTATAGGATCTTTCAATAACCTTCCTCCCCTCTTTGTACATTCTTG
>JAGDQP010069363.1:0-10896 GCA_022664845.1 Lepisma saccharinum
CGCAACTAATAATGTTGGTAAAAACAGAAATAATTTTTACTAAAACGTTTGTTGATTTAGTATTAATTGTTTCCATGCGACAAAAGTGATTTTGTTTTAAACCAGTGGATATTAAATGAAATTTAAATTCCAAGCATCTCTAGCGTTACCTAAGGAGCCCTGTCAGATCATCATAGGAAGGTACGAATATAAAACAGTATAAAAGTTCTTAATGCAATATTAAGTAAGACATTTCTCATGAAACAAAATTTTTACTATTCGAACAAAGAGTGTTTCAATTTAATTTATGACCTTTAGGCATCTAAGGCTCAGTTCAAACAGTATTTGAAAACAACAGTTATAGTAATTTAACTGGTTATTGAAAGCTACTTTTAATACACACACATTTAGGAAGTCATTCTTTACGTGTATTTGCTAACAACTTACTATTCATGTATAACTTACAATATCAATTTTACCATTTTGTTTACTTGTTCAAGCTGTTCACATTCTCATTGCTAAATATCACTGCTTTTATCCTTTGTAGTAGTTTTCCATAATCTGTTAAGTACAGAGGGTTTTAGAGGGAAAGAAACGAAGTGTAGTTTTAGAGGGACTCCGCTTCCAGTACTAACTTGTGAGATACTCTATCCGATAATTATTAGAGTATTACATTATTAGACAGGCTACCCTTAACATACATCTATTGTTTCTTATTATCGTATGATAACACTGATCAACAACATTAAAGGCAATATATATATATTGCCTTTGGTGCCACCACCCACTATTTTGCCGTAACTGGTAGATATATTTGTAACTATAGAGTGAGTGAAAAATCAGAGTAGTGTCACATATCCGGTTTTTTTCGGATACAAAATGGATGACAATGGATGACGTCCTTCGGAGAACATAGTCTTTGGTAGAATGGAGATACCACGTCCCTTGTTATACCTTTCTTACCCCAGGACTTAGGTTTTACCTCAACACACTTCTTATACACTAACATGGAATTTAATTTATGGAGTTGGGGAAACAGTTTATTTGTTTTCCTGGTACTCCAGATGTGCCCAATATCTGTCTTTGCTCGCGACCTGCGATATACACAAAAATATATTACAATACCAATCTGTCAATGAAAACTAATACAATACATGACGTTCAAAGCTTGGTGCATTCTTCACCTAAAGTACAACTGATGAAGTTACTCATCTGATTCAAAAGCAGTGGAAGATTCTGTTGATAGCACACACATCGGGGATCGAACCCTGGAAACAGAAACACAATCAAACCACGTAGAGACACTTTTGCACATTGTCTAGTTCAAGTCACAACTAAAATAGTCCGCTGACATGTACTTCAATTCATTAAGAGAGTTCCTAGACACTTGTTTGTCACCTGACAGGCCAACGGGCCTTCATTAGTTAATGTTCTAATTTCTCGCTGTTATTCAGTCACTTTTGCCATTTCTGAAGAAAATATGCTAATTCCAATTTTCAAAGCTGAACTTTTAGACAGAGTCCGAAAATGGCACTGTAACCGAACGTAGGATTTTAAACGTTCTGCTACTTGGTATATCGAATTGATAGCAGCACGTATCGAAGTGAACAGCGCGGGGTCTCCAGCTAAACTCGACAAAGGAGATGGAGGGAAATTAGGTTTTATAGGATCTATTGATTGACTCACTGGAATTACATATGATGCAAGAGGAAATTGAACTGATATGGGAGGCAGGGAAAGGTAAGCTTCCCATAGAGGGAGGAGAAACGACAGGTAGAGGTATTGGTTACAATCACATATTACTATTGTAACTTAATAATGAGCGGGTATTGACTAATACATATAATTGATTATCACTGTTCAAGTGGCAAACATCAGCGTGATAAACACAATATTGACTTACTCATGTAAGGCGCAGATGGCTTGCTTTCTTATGCAATATAACTCGAAATACGTGCTTGATTGCTCACCTATAGATCAAGTTTTATTGACTATAGTTTATCAGCGAGAGAGTATCAAATTGGTATATCACAGAGAGTCAAAATGCAGGTCGAATGTCTACATTGTCATTCGGATAATTAAGATGATATCATGTTCAAACGATGGTCATAAGATGAGGTTTCTTTTCGGTTGTATTGCATATCGAAAGTAACTTATGAGAACCTGTCTCATTGACATTTCTCTTAACTAATATCATTTCCGACCGCTTTGCTCGAGGGTAGATTTCGAGAAAATCCAGACTGCCTATTTATTATCCTATTCTTACTAACTAATCCTAAAATCTAAGAAAAATAAAATTAATTAGCTACAACCTACTTGGTTAGGTGACAGTACAGCCTTGTAGTGTGCAAACCGTCAAGGAAATGAAGTATAAAAATGAAGATATGAAGTACAAATTGTCATAGTATTGTACCGTCCTTAGTCCGGTACATTCTTTTAGTTTCTTTTGAATTCCAAGTGACGTCACCCTGAACACTGTTTTTTTCAATAGATCTTGTTAGGTAGTATTTATATTTTTATTCTTGAAGTTTAATTTTGAGGATGGTTCCATTTAGTGTAAGCGGCCTATTCTTTGCATAAGGAAGACCAAACTACTCATCTTCTACAAACTTATGCCCAAAATGTTCATACACATACAAGAACCATGTACCCAAAATAACATAAAGGTAGCCAAGTAGTAATCGCACTCCTCTGCTATACGCAATGTCACAGGCTCAATCCTCGTAGAGGTTCATGGAACGAAGGTTTGGAATCTATTTTACCAAAAATTTGTAGGTCCACTGCTTAAAAATCGATAGACTTACTTTAGAGGTTAACAATTGTATTGTAACCAGGTATACCTAAAGGCACACAAAGTCCAATCTGACATCGCCCTGCTTCCCCAACTTACATTTGCAAGAACATATAACGAAACATCGATCCGAGCCATGCAAGTCCTGTAACAAAACGACATCATATGTAGTATCCAATACGCTATCAGCTATGTCCGTTTAAGGCATGGTTTCTAGATTTCAGAAATGAGTACAGAGGACAAGAATTAAAATTTGAAATAATAGAGTTTCTGTTTCTAAATAAAAAGAACAAAATAGTAACAGAAATAAATCCTATTAGTTACAAACCGACCCTACATGAAAAATCCTTAATGTACGTTTCCCAAGAACCAAATCTGAAATTCTTTTCATTAAATGCTGTCAATAATATAGAAACAATTATTACTCTGAAAACGTAGATAATCAAAGAATAGCAAATGATCCATAAATTGTCAATTCTATCGTATCAATTTCATTTCCGAGGTCAAAACAAGTAATTCTGTCCACTATATTTCTACACACGAACTCGCTTGCAAAATTATATTAAGAAAATGATACAACTTACCACAATGCATAGAGAAATATTAAATCGGAGTTCAGGCAACTGTGAGGTCAAATAAATTATCTCTCTCACGAGCACACCCACAAGCACAAACCTGCTCCAAAATCGAAGAAATGAGCATCCGCACTTTTAAACCGGAAAACCCTCCAAAAATCAGCAAGTACCCAAATCCTTCACTCACAGGCTTCAAGAGAATTAAGAATTTGATAACATATTCACACTCCATGAACTCACTAATCATCTTCACTTCGATTTTTCCACGAAAAACAATCATAAAGAATGGTGTACTACATACCAGCACATTGCACACAACTGTTGCAGTCTTCGAACCACGTGGACTTCCATGCTCATATCTCAATAACCAAGCAAAATACAGGAAATGAATATGAGCTCAACAAGAACCAATGAGCAATAAGCTCAACCCCTCTAGGAAATAAATGGTAGGCTATACCCTCTAAGGTACAATTCCCCAAACTCACTCATAAAAAACATATTCTCATCTCAGATGAGCACGAATCAGTATTATTACACAATTCAACAAAAAACAAAGCATTAACTATGAATACTTACACAGTAACAAAAATTTTGCTATCAATAATAATAATAAATATCAGGAAACACAATCACATTCGTGCTGTCGAGCTCAATAGATGTTTAAACACTAACTATCCAGAAAACAAAGAAACATCAAGTATAAGCCCCAGAGTTATGACTTCACACGACAGGACTCTGAACCAAGAACTACTAAGAAGAAAAGAGATATAAACAGAAGAGAACAAAAATTTATACAGCAATTGACCTCTTAAAAGGTAAGCAAAATTGGTACTACTTATACGCACTGAAGGAGTGCCATGCCATAAATTTAAGAACGCAAAGTGGAATACGAACTGGGATGGTTCCGGGAAGTCCGAGCTGTATGTCTCATGCCAGACCAAGTTCGAAAATAAACAAGCCAGTATTTAACCTTGGAATGCTCTTCGGGGTGCCTAGTCACCCCCAGACAATTACATTTCGTTATGTCTATATGTCGCGCATGCACGCACAAGTCTAACCAACTAGGTATACATAAGGTAGACCTTGGCTGGTGTACACGTCATTACATGATTGAGTGCAATTCATTAAGTACGTTTCGTTCAGCGAGACTGCTGGGATGACCAGGCACCCTGGTGAGCGTTAGTGTGTGTTAGATTTTGTTAGACAATATGACGGTTTATGAATACGATCAATATTTTAAAGATTTCGTTGCTGCCTCATTGGAGGAAGATTGATCAACTGATGATGAATAGTAGAGAAATGCCTATGAGACGAGACTAAGGCTGATTCGTCTAAAAAATGCGTTGTCCAGAATATTTATCGCGTCTGATAAGTGCATATTGCATATTACGAGTGTTATGCCTTGTCTCGTTTGTCATAGGCATTTCTCTTTCTCGTCTCGTGGGCAGCACTAATGATGAATATGATAGTGCCAGAAATCAGCACGATGATTCTCCAGGTCGTCACCAACGACAAATAGTAGACGAGAGTACTTAAAAAAAACTGGACATCAGTCTTACTGTACTACACATGGAATGTTGATTATTAGTTATTACAGACACAGTCTCGAAAACTTATGAACGCCATAAAGTAAGTTCTCATGATTGAAGAGCATGAATAAGCATGAAGAGCCCCTACGTAGGTTCGAGTTTATGATCTTTACAACCCAAAATCAAGAAGTAAGTTCGAATGTCTGTCGAAGAAGCAGGGATAGGAAAACCAAAGTTTGTGGTGCAGTATATACCAATTTCGTGTGCCCAAATTCCTGTAAGAACGTTTGTGATAAATGCGTTAAATAATATTGCCAATTTGGTAGACTTACTTTTGAGACGAATATGCTTTCAAGAACTAACATTTTACTTGGCATGCTGTTTAACACGTAGTTTTAATTTTTATTTGTTCAGATTTCACACATTGATAATAATATGCCATTAATATGTTACTAAAAAGAAGAGACTAATTGAACTTTTATTAAAAAAAAAAGATTACAAAGTTTAATTTGAAATTAGTTTTCCTATTGTAGGCATAAAGGAAATACTAAAGAGGAAACCTTAAACTCAGAAGGAACCCTTAGAATCATTTTAGTTAAATGTTTTTCCAAGTTAGTATGACAATATGTTCAGACAAATAAAAGGCTAAATTTACATACTTTTATACATTCCATATTTTTTCCAAAGTGCTCACTTCTACTTCACAAAACGTAGCTATTCCTAAAACTAAATAAACCTTTCCAGCTATCTAAATATTATTATTTCAATTGCATCGAATTACCTACACAGAAGCGGAGGGGACAAAAATGTCGTCGGGTGAGAAGTTATCCCAGGTGAGCAGTAATGACGGTTGAAAAAAAAAAGGTGAGCATTCCAGGGTTAATTATAAAATGAACTACTGACTCAATAATTTGAACAATTCAAATTTCTTACTTACAATGCTCTTGTAATAATAAGTTTCTTAAAGATATTCAATTTCTATTTCACTTTTTCTTTATTTTACCATTTTAATCAAAATATTCGTGTTCTCGCGGCGCGGCATGTAACAGGCAAGCAATTTCACGGCATACTAACAAGGCAAAATTAGTTTACAACGAAATTTCCGTTAGAACTAAGTCTTGCGAAATCCCTACCGAATTCTTGGTCTGCAATACAATGTTTATGACCACGAATTTTTACTATAACGAAATAAAATAGCTCGTTCTGTAAACTTCGTTATAACGAGATTTTACTTGTAGTGTGCCAGTGCACACCCTTTGAGAATCATTGTTATGATAGGATAGTCAATGTTGGACAGGCGCTGCACTGGGTTTCTCTGCGATCCAATTGTAATCATGCAGACATAATGCAGAACAATTATTCTTGAGCGGAACTGATACGAAAGGAAAAGAGTATATAAATTTAAACTTCTTTACAGAAGACGAAGATAAACGCACGACTTAAAAAACACAATGTAGATCAAATAAAAAGCAGAAAATAATTATTTAAATAAATAAAAAAATTAACATACCACGTTTTTAAAACGGACTAAAAAGTATAAAACAATTTCTACTAGCCCCATACAGATTTAGTATATACTTCTAAGATTTAGAACGAGAAACATGGGGCGCATGCATTAGATAATTGATGCATGAATAGTTCACCTAAGTCACTAACAATTTTATTGCATTGCAAATGATATGAACTGTTTTTTGTGAGAGTTTTCTCAACGACAGCTACTCTCTACACTCTTTACTATTATCTATTGCATGCACCTCACGTTTTTCGTTGTAAATCTTACAAGTATATAAATCTGTATGGGGCAAGGAGAAATTGTTTTATACTTTTTAGTCCATTTTGAAAACGTGGTATATTATTTTTTTCATTTATTTAAATAATTATTTTCTGCCTTTTAGTCTTGTGTGTGTGAAATTTTGCAATCAATTTTAAACATCTTGATGAGATTATGACAGAGATATATGGGAAATCAGACAGTTCTGAGTTATGTTTAAAGTTTCAAGTCTCTAGCTCATCGGGAGGTTATATACATATACTCGCTTCGTTTCGCTGGGGGCACTGCCCCCAGTCCGCGTGGGACCTGCGCTCCCAACTTGGGACTTTTTGGATGGACTGTGCCCCCCTTTATCGTAATCAGACTTTCTGGTGGACTGCGCTCGTATATGGGAGGTTTTCCCCATTTTTTGTAACCAGCTCTTGGTCAGACACCTTTATACCGAATTTCATTTATCTATATTCAGTGGTTTAAAACATGTTTTTGGCGGCCATTTTGGATTAAAGATTGCGAATGTTTTGAACGTTTTATTATATTGTCGTGACTTACTCATGATGGAACACGTAATTTAAAATTTCATTTCTCTAGCTCGAATGATGTGGAAAATGATATTTGTGTGGCCATTTTGAATTCAAAATGGGAACTTTTCCAAAATGTTGTAATATTTTCCTAAACTACTTGTTATGATACACCTTTATACCAAATTTCGTATCTCTAGTTCAAATGGTGTGGAAAATTAATTTCTGTATCCGCCATGTTGGATCCAAGATGGCGTCTTTGGAGAAATTTTGTAATATTTTCAATCTTCATACCAAACTTTACTTCGCTATCCCCAGTGGTTTAGGCTGTGTATTCTATACAACAATGGGTTTGACGGCCATTTTGGATCCAAGATGGCGACATTTTCAACATTTTGTAAATAGTTTCTTAACCTACTAATGGTCGTGCACATTCATACCAAATTTCATATCTCTAGCTCAAACGGTGTGAAAAATGCATTTTTTGTGTCCGTCATTTTGGATCCAAGATGGCGTTTTGGGAAACGTTTGATAATATTTTCGTAACCTATTAGTGATAATGTACCCTTATGCCAAATTTCGTTTCTATTGTTATAGCCGTTTAGGCTGTGTATTCTATACAACAATGGGATTGGCGTCCATTTTGGATCCAAGATGACGATTGTATCAAAATATCGTAAGTTAATATTGTATTGTCATCCAGTTCTGAGCTATGTTTAAAGTTTCAAGTCAGGAAGTTAGTTTAAATTCAATTGCCAAATTTGTACCGAACAGACAGAGAAGAAAGCGAGTTAATAAAAACGTGGCAATTAAAACATTTCTTAAAATCTTTTTCTCATTTTCGATTTTTTGTGAGGTCGGCACCAAATTAATTAGTATAACAGTTAATTAAAACTCACTAACATACATTGCGTAGCATGCAACAAGTAGTTGTTTTAGTTCCGAACTCCTACAAAAAATCCAAATTGGAAAAAAAAGAAGATAATAGCATTTTTCTTTAGTTTTCAGTGTGTTTTTATATCGGCTTAACTTGTCGTTTTAAAGAAGTTTTTCTTTACGTTTTAGTGCTTTTCTGTTTTACAGGTAGTGAAACAGATATTGTAATTTTTGAAGAACATGAAAAATGTATTTTCCACAAATCCACTTTGAGTCACAGGTGAAGTTTTCTTTACTTCTACTAATAATTAGCGAGTTTCATAACAAAGAAACAACTGAAAATATTGAATAACAACAATAATGGAATTTGAGAAAGTCGTTTCGTAGTGATAAAAAAAAGCTTCGTTATTCAGAAATAAGAAAAAAATATTGTTCTTGAAACTGATACATTTTTAGGTGAAATTCACACGAAGAGAGTAAACAGAATTTTCCACGCTTTTTATTTTATAAAACAAGCAAATGTAAGTATGTTGTATGTATAAGTAAAGAAAATTAACTATATAAAACAAAGTTTAGAGATGATCTTAAAAATATACACATAAACTTGTTTTAAATTTTAATATTGGAGCATCCAAAGGAAACGACGGTTTCATTGTAATTGAGTATGCAAAGTCCATCATATTTTCTACAAATGAAACTGTAGTACGGAGGGAAGATTCAAGTTGGGAGTAAATTGATCATCAATATGATCACAGCATATAGCCTATATAGGGTTACCATAATATTTGCGGACTAAATAAACTTGAAAGGCACTTATTAAATACCGAAGAATTACTTGTAACGCCAACATGAAATACACACTTAATGCTCCTTGTTTACATTTGAATCTTCTCTATTTCAAGATTAGAGGATCTTCTGGTCATTACTTTTCAATACCTTTGCATTTCTGAAACATTGATAGGCGATAACAAACACTGTAGGAACATTGCTAGACAATAACAAATACTAGGCGGTACTACACTTTAATGCTGTAGGAACAATTTGCATTTTTTTTGCAAGCGAAAGTTTTTATAAATGGTATGAGGCTCTTACTTGTGGGCTTGACAATAATGGCTGATAAGCACGACTCTCCCACAATCTGAATAATCATTCTCTTGCATAGGTTACAGCGTGTGAGCGAGAAGATGTCTGTCTTGGCAAGCGAACCCCCATGGGGCCTTCAGTTTTTCCTCGAGGCTCGGATTAACGAAAGATAAGAAATTCCGGCCAACAGTAGTAGTGTGTGCCCACGATTATGTTCGTGAACAGGCATCAATCAAGTAGCTCAATCTTGCCTTGCGCCGCTACTGCCTGTAGATATGGTATGTGGTCACCTAGCTTAATCACTAATACCTATTAAATAGGCAATACTTCCGCCATAGTATCAAGATCATTAAAATTGAAAAGTGGCTTTTAATATTGGTCATTTTACTCAATACATAAAGCAAAACTTTGTAGTTTTCCAATCAATATGGTATAAACTTTGTCCCACATAGATAGCCAACTTCACCGCCGTCACCTTGAAATAGGGTTTCCAACAGTCGGACAATTGTCCGGTGTCCGGTTAGAAATTAAATTCAAACGTCAAATATCCGGTTTTAAGAGATGTTTCCAAATATAAAGTTTTACTCTGTGAGAGATGTGGTAAACCATTATTAATTATTCTGAATAACAATATATTTACTTACACTTAATGTATTTTTTGCTATAAAAAATAGAATACTTGATAAGGCTTATATTTCTAACCATTTTGTGGACCAAACATATCTACAGATGTGTTCAAATTATTAGACTAAATACAGAAAATTAAAAAAAAAAAATCTTTCGGTTCTAATTACCAAGGTCTATAGCATCTAATATTACTGTTAAATTACTAATATTTTATGCTGCACCTGTGTACATTAAAACTGGAGTAGTTGTTTCACTCTTGAACCTTACTTGACAGCATCAGAGAGCGTTCTGCAGATCATGCTTGAGCTCATTTGATTTTATATGATTTGAGTAGCCCTTGAGTTTTTGCGCCAATAAGTTATCAGTGCATCTCCTGTTATTTACATTTGTATGACGATACATGTTAAAATGATCTAGTTGATCATTTCAAAGTGATTTTAACTTATTGATTGTATATTTATACTTTTCTCTGCTGTAATTTCGACCTCACGTGAAACGCCAGAGACTCTCCCCTCGCAAACGTGAAATTGTGAATGATCTTCTGGAGGAAGACTAATTTTTGAGTTCAGTTCATTTGAACCTCATCGCACAGCGGCGGATGTTAAAACTTTCAGTAATTTAAGGTAGATTGAAATTCCTAACAGCTTATGCTAGGTCCTAATGTTTTCATGCAATAGTAAAGGCAACATTTCGACACAAATAGATTGAAATACATTATATTTATTTCATGTTTAAATCGCTTTCTTTAAGTTGCAAGAGGTAAATCCAAACAGCTGTTAAAATGTTCAATAAAGATAAATTGTAAATATCTCTTTACAGAGAAATGTAACTACACGCCAAGAACCACAATAATTACCTGTCTAAAGGTAAAAATACATATCCATGAAGGTAATGACAACAACCTCTCAACTCGTCTAATTTGTACATAAAAGTGGCAACAACAGCCTCTCAACTCGTCTAATTTATACATGAAAGTGGCAACAACAGCCTCTCAACTTGTCTAATTTGTACCTGAAGGTGGCAACAAACAGCCTCTCAACTCGTCTAATTTATACATGAAGCTGGCGACAACAGCCTCCCAAGTCGTCTAATTTATACATGAAGCTGGCGACAACAGCCTCCCAAGTCGTCTAATTTATACATGAAG
>JAGDQP010069365.1:632-10896 GCA_022664845.1 Lepisma saccharinum
CTTCTGAGTTCTTATTTTTACACTCGTGTTCTGAGTCATTCTCCTGATAACAAAGCCTGTTTTACATCAACATGCGGTACACATTCACTGGGAGGAAATCTTGTGTATTATCTTTATTCATTGTCCTGTTGCTGTAGGAAAGCTTTAATTGAAAATATTTTTCCCATCGCTACGTCAAGAATAGTTTGAGAATAAACTAAATGCAACCTCATATATATATATATATATTTAGAGATTTGGGAAGGATGTGAACCAAACCCTAATGTGAAATACCACAGTGTCATTTGCCTTGTGACTAACGAAGTGTGGAAACATCTCAGTTGGATGCTCGATCGCGGGGATGAAGCTTTCCTTCCGATTGCAGCGCGGTCTTTCCACCAGTAAGCCTCATCAGTTCGAATTTAATTGCCATAACTGAATATAATTGCGTATCTGTGTACTTATTTGTCTTTATCGTTTTATAATCATTATCAAACAGGATTGTGTATGCTTAATATAAATTAGTTTTATGGTTACCTCGTACTTATGTCACAGATTCATTGCATTGAACACAATGTACTTATCCATGCACTCCGAAGGTCATTGCGAGCGGCCATTAAGGATTGCTCGGCGCACATATTTAAGAGGCTATCCCTTCTCACACGTTTCGATAAAGTCGATATCATACGGGAGGAAATTCATGCATAGACACAAAATAATGCCGAGTAAGCGAATTTGGATTAATTAAAGCCAGACCATGTCTCATGGATTGCATCTTGCTATCGCCTTATCAGACACATTGTAATTCCCGCCCTTCTGCTACTGTGAAGAGTTCCCTATTTTCACTTGTCTTTCTGCTTTATTCTCCATTAATTCAAAACGGCAATGCTTACATTTTTCAATATTAACGAATTCCAAAAATTTTACCTATTATAGTTTACCCCTCTACGGAATTTAATCTGGAATTAATAACTAATTTATAAAAGTTACAGTGTAGGTATTATATATATATAAGTTAAACCTACTCATAGTGAGGATAATGCAAGTAATAAATGTAGGAAATTTTAAAAGGACTGGGAAGGCCTCTGGACAAGGTGAACCAATGGTGATTTGTCATTACCTTCCTCTGGATCAGAAGTGAAGTAAAAAGAGGAACATCCACGCCCTGAACGGATTTTGAACTCATAAAGCTGTGTCGGTCGCGTTCGCAGAAGAATTTCTTAATGAGCACATCTACCTATGTGGCCAGGGGCTTACGCAGTTAACGGCTACAGATGTCAATATTTTCATTGTACAGTGTTTATTCTGCTAGATTATTTTCATTCAACCGCACCTGGAGTTAATTTAAACGTTACCTAAAAATCAAATGTAAGTATAACAACATATGATATAGATTTCATATAAATATTATCTATATGGTGTACATAATACAATAGGGATTTCGTGGTTTTCTTCCATACGCAAGATGGCGGATGGCTGCACTGAACGATTGACGGGCGGCCATTTTCAGCTTCAAAATTTGTTAGTTGGGCGTCTCCTTCTATCTAATTCCTCCAAGGTCCTGGCCCGGATTTGAATCCAGGCCGCCAGATTCGTAGTCAGACGCGCTACTGCCTGTGCCACGGCGACTCGATTCGAACATAATACAAAGCAAAAGTTTAAAAAATAATACGCTTATCAATTATTTTCTCTTGAAATAAGAGAACTATTTATCATAGAATGTAGATTTTAGCTATTTAACAGAAATAATTTAACTACTTTTGTTAATATTTTTCATTGTTATTCCATTGTATTATTCGAGGTGTCATCCGACATTTGCCTAGTGTGATTAAGGCAATCAGGGACAAACTCAGTCAGGATGCTCGGCACCGGGAATCGTTGCCGTGTGGGTTAGGACGCTAAGCCAGCGACTCGGAGATTCTGGGTTCGAATTTTGGCTGGGACATGGATGTTTGTGACTGTAGATTTTAACTAGAACGTGACGGGCCGAAGTCAAAAGTTACTAGAATGGTTCATACAAAATAAAATTTACTAAATCGTTCTTCAGACCTCCTAATTACAAGGCAAACAATCTAATAAATGTTCTGCCTCATTGGTATAATAAGTACTCGAATTCATACAAATTGAAATATTAGCATTGAAAATTTAGTAATATTACTTGGTGCAATGACGAAAGTATCAATTTCGGTCTAAAAATTTGAGAACTTCTGCACTAAAAAGCACGGTGTAAATAGTCAGCTATGAACCACTAACCAATATCATGTGTTGCATGATCTTTTAGTGGTTTACTTGTAGGAAGCTGATTCTGAAATCCTAATCATATTTTAACAGTTATCACTTAACATTCGCCTTTACTGATAGCGAACTGACGCAAAATACTTTTCCAAATTGAATAAAATATGATCAAATTAAGGATTCAGAAATGTCAATGCTTGTAAGAAGTATTTACATTAGGATGGTGGGTAGGCCCGTATAAGTTTAGGGGCCCCAGAGGATTGCCTACTGTGCCCATGCATTAGGACGGCCCTGATCCTGCGCTATTTACATAGGTAACTGAGTTTTTTTTGGCGGGGCCCCTGAGGCATTGGGGCCCTGGGCTACAGCCCATTTAGCCCATACGTTAATCCGACACTGATCCTTGCATTACCTAGTATACATTATAAACATAGTTGCTTCATTCTTCATGCCCGTCAAGGGAGATTATTATAAAGCTAACCAAATATCTAATCTTGAACTATACATAATACTGGAAATAATTGTAAGTTAAATGTACCTGGGATAAGATTAGCTAAAAGGCAACATGACCACATGATTGAAGGTATATGTTGTTAAATACATTTTTAAAGACTGATCTACCCAGTGTTTCGCTTTTTCTTTGATAGTATTGTTACTTTTTCGATTTTATTCCAGGTTCAAGGAATAACAATTGCTGTCGTTTAAAGCGAGGGTGGCTCTATTATAATTTAGCGTGTACACGGCTCATTTAAATGAGTCGCCGTGGCTCAGGCGGTAGCGTACTAACTACGAATTGGGTGGCCGGGGTTCAAATCCCGGCCAGGACACTGGAGAATTTTCTCGCAGTGTTCCCATATCTGGTGCGCTGAGGTACACCGAGCCTCCTATAAATTGAGTACCAGAGTGTCCTTGGTACTCCTGGGAACCTTGGGAAGGTAAAGAACTGACCACCTCACCTCACTTTGTACCGTAGGTCGAGAATATGTAGTGAGAAAGCTATTCTCTCAGTAAGATGATTTTTCAGTGTAAAATTCGGTGTTGTGGATAGAGATCAATTCATTACAAATCATGGTTTTCGAAAAGTCACTTAAATCTGCAGGTCAAACAATCTGTGAAATTTAAAGGCATTTTACACAGTCGAATAGTGGATGAATGAATATAAGTGATCTCTATCAACAGTAGTCGATTAAATTTAATGTACCTATACCTTACTACTTTCCTACAGTGTTTGTGCTTCAAATACACATTCGTGCTTTGTAATTCAATTTCGTTATTCACGCATTACTAGTTATTATCTTTTACCCATTTTAATTACTACTATACTTACTTGATCAGTACCAAACAGTTTCAACCTCTTACATCACTGTCTTTACTGATGTAATATAAAACCAACTTTAAAAATGCAAAATTTTCTATTGCGTTACGTTGGTTTATATAAAGTTACTTTTAACTTTTTACCGCTTAAATTACCAATTAAAATGTGAATATTCAATAATTAACTTCTCTTTCAGGGTTAGTGGTTTTCAACAGATCCGATTTACTGCTCTAGGTACTTGTGATTCTAATGTTTGGCATATAACTTGTCACAGATTCCATTCACCGCTTGTTGAAACAGTGAATCGGATCTGCGAACCATCAATTTGACAATAATATTGTACATTTTATTCATTCTTTAGGCGTATGCTAAAGCAGAATGTTCTTACGGTATCGAAACCACTGTGGAGAATACTGGCCCCTTATGAAAAAAGCGTTGTTCGGTAATCTTAACAAGTACATGTCGTTGTCTATAATATACACTCTTGCAGATCGTTCAGTAACAAAATTTAAGGTTAGGACATGTAAAAGCGATTCTAAGGGGAGGTAAAATTTTTGAATTTGACTTAATGTTAGGCTAGCTTAAATCAAAGAGGTAACTTGATTTATGGTATCCCCCAAAAGAATACATCCCGCATCCCTCCGACCATCCCGGTCGGAGGCCGAATCGACCTCCCGCAAAAGTCGGAGGTCGATTCGGCCTATTGAGAGACTAGGATGAAGAGCTTTCTTGGAAGAGTCGAGCTCCCAGCATTGCTAAGTTTTGCGCCATAGCAGTTATGCCTCTGGTTTAAATTACGTCGCATCATTATGACATCCCGACTTGTACCTAAAGCATATCCTAATTAAAATGCATATAGGCCTAGTTAAAGTGTAACCAAATCTATTGTTACATATTGTAATGAAAGAGTAATAGAAACCTACGTCCTTTCGCTCTATCTATAAATCGACCGGAACTCCATGTAATTGCAACAAATTTTCAGGGTCATGTGGTAAAGATGTTTCAATAGTTCCTGAAGGTCATAGAGAAACATAGCCTATTGACCAAACTACTTTCTAAAAATTTAAAAAGAAATACTGAAATAAATATTGTTAATTGTTGTAATGGGCATCTCTTTAGTGTACGCCGGGCGTTCCATTTGAAACCACAAGTTGAACAGTCATAGGTGTGTCAAGTTAAAGGTAATGTGAATCAAGAATAACGAAAAAATCTAACCTGTTTTTTTCTAACCCGTCTTCGTTCGCTCTCACTGGAATATTGTAGGTGATTTTTGTAGCAAAACATCAATGGTTATATTGAAATAAATGTCAATATGACGTAGCGCTACCATGATGCCGATTCACAAATCTGTGGCGTATTTTGTACGAAAAAAAATCACGCCCAACGTAAGCTAAAGTAGTACCGTTTTAATGAAGTACTCGCTTTATAATATTCCTTTAAAATACAATATTGCGTATAATTAATCAAATTTGGCATATAAATATATATTTAATCGTTTCTTAATGATAATTACCTTAATCATTGCTTTTATTGCATGGCAAGCAAAGATTTAAGAAATTACGTGTAAGAGGGAAGTAAAATCTTTCTGAAAGGAAAGCTATCGAACAGAGTCAGAACCGAAATATAATTTCATATTGTATTTACCATATGTATCGGGTGCAATTTCTGGATAATATTTGAAGTGTGCAGCATATCGTTTCTGCTGGCTAAAAGTTAGTGTCACATCCTGCCGCAGAATACAACATAATTCTGTATTATGCACAACAATTCTTTGAAACATCTTTGATAATGCCATGTTATTTTTCTTTCTTTCTTTCTTTTCTTATAACTTTCGTTCATTCTAACGCGGAAGCGACTAAATATCCATGACATTCATTATTATATTGAATGCTGTTTTCTTTTTTTAGAACACTATGCAGTATCATAACTCACATTATCTTGTAAATAGCGTTTAAGATTATGTTATTTTTCTTCTTTGCGTTCTTCGCAAGATTTCTTTTTCGTTATTTGTAGCCAATGTAAAGGGAACGAGAAAGCTTAAATACTTAAATTAAATTTAATGTTTGAAAGCTTAACTTAATCTTGTTACTCCTATAGTGGTGTTTACATTATCGTGGTACCCCGCCTAGAAACAGGTATAAAGTTAGAGCAGCCGTGATCAGGGTTCATGTAAACAAAACGACCATGAATGACCATGAACGAACGCCATGTTAGTCAGACATATCAACTAATCAAACTGATTTTCTTCGCCTCAACCAGCCATATTGAGAGGTGTCAGTTCTAGTGTTGTATCTAGCACAAGCGTGAACGTCCCGAACTGCCGACAATTTCCATGACACAACAAAGCACGAAGGTGACTAAAATGCGATGGATACGACACTTTTAAGCTTGGTCATGGATCTTCATCACGGCAAATTTTGACAACCTAACTTTAGCCGTGACACCACGCTAATGTATCGTTCTTAGAGTCTGGCTCCAGCTCTGCAGTCGGTTCGGTGTTTTGATCAAACTTTCTATGAGAGAGTGGGACTAGTTTGGCTAGTTTACTCTGCGTATACATCTGGAGATAGACTCAGCCGGATCCTATGAACGACTATTAAGTTATGACGTCTGATAGAGTGACAAAAACAGAAGTACAAACTGAACTAGAAATGTGTAACCCTGCACATGTATGGAAGCTGGCGTTGAGGAAAAATGCGTTTTGTGCTGTACTGGGGCTTGCTATGTGTAACCGAGTCGGAATAAGAAGATGATACAATCGTCATAAATACACGAACTGAAGAATAAACAAGCAAAATAGCAGAGTCATCCACAAATAATTTTCACAAGCAATCAATATTCATGATACAGCGGATAAGTAAAACCATGCAACTCGATTAGGACTTAGACTAAAGTCTATCGAGATTATTATTTTGTTTTACTTTAATTGTAATTGGTTATGCACGTTTGCGAAAAAATGTGCGATCTTTGCGAAAAAATATTCCCTCAACATTAGGCAGTCTTACAAAAGTAGAAATAATAGAATAAATAAAATATTTCGGAATTTGGTTTAATAGCTAACTAATAGCTGATAAGAACACAGAATTAAAATCCCTAATTTAAAAAAAAAGCAGACCCAATGTATAATCCATTGAAAGCCAAAATCACTTTCAAATAGGGTTCGCTGCTACAATCAATGCTTGTCTTGTACAAAGCGTATTTTCGGAATATGGTAGAATAAAGATTTATAACATGTGAAAATCTAACAAACAAACAAATAGAACAATTAGAAATCATTACAAGAAAGTTCATTAGAAGCAGCTTACGTCTTATGAATAGCACACATAACCTATTTGTGTACTCAGAAGCAAGAGAATATCCTCTACCCTACAGGAAAATATTAATTTTAATTAAACCAATTAAAATTTTTAGTGTAATAAACAGTATGATTAAACTAAACAATGAAGCAGGAAACTGAACCGACAAACAAAATAAATCTCGGGTGGTTGTGTAAAGGTGGTTAAATAAAAAAAACTCCATTTTTGAGTTTTAAGTATCACTGGAAAGAGAAAAATTTCTCTACACGTGTGTATAGGTAGCTAAGTCAAATTCAAAATCGTACCAAAGTTATGAACTTGTGTATTCTGAGGTATCTTAAGAACTCAAAATATGATTTGAAATTTCAATTCCATTTTCACAAAGAAAAGTATATTTTGACTTAACAGCCTTTGCACAAGTACCCGAGAAATATAAACGACAATAAATAAAAATAAAAATGAAAAAAAAAAAAAAATAAGACAGACATTTGAAATCAATTTTTAGATTATATACAATGAAGAAATCTCAAATAGTATCGCCTAGCAGAGACGGTATCAATATTTACCGCCGAAATACACGGAATACACCTTGCGATAAAATATGCTTCGATATGGGGAAAGATAAAAGATACTCATATAAACAGATTCGCAGTGTGATTAGAGCATTGCAATCAACAGATCGAGAACTCTTCAAATTTAATTATTTTCTTATAAGTATATATTATATTGCAAAATCAGGAAAAAAACGTAAAAAAAAAACATTGTATGATAGCACAATTACTCAATGTCAACGAAAATATTAAACAAACTACCTCGAGAATCAATACAACTACCAAGTGTAACGATTCTTAAAATACACTCGTTAAACATACCAACAATAGATAATAAAATTTAAATAATGGACTCTGATTCAACGATCTCCACAATTAGCTAACCAACAAAATAATTCACTCAGAGATGTTAACTTAAACAAAACATGGTTTATAAACTCAACTTCTAGACAAACACTAATGATTACACTAACAAGAAAAGGTCACGATCTGATACGAGCAAATGAAACATAAGCAGCTGAAAGACTATGCATAGACAAGTAAAACAACAAAATTATAGGTGCAATGGCCCAGGGGGAAAGGAGATAGGGGGCACGGAAGATAGAAGTGCGAACAAATTAATTACAGTATACCGGGTACATGAGATAATCTCCAATAACTTTTGAACCAACAAAGCAAAATTAGACAAACTGTGTACCAAGAAAGTACACCAAGACGGAACGCCTAAAACATATTATGCATTAACACAGGATGAACAGTGTTGCCAACCCAATAGAAAGTTTTATTTTTTAAAATGGCATTACGTCAGATTATTACATATTTCAAAACTATATGTAAATGGAAAATATTTAATATGAAACTCATTTGCCAGGGTTGCAAACTAAGGTAGCTACAACACTGCAAACCTCTAAATTGTTGAGGCCTCCACAATACTAATAACACAAGTAAGGCAGTCGAGCAAGCCTATATGTAAAGTACCTATTAGTGTCTGATATAAGGGGCAAAATGATGACGCATCACGGATACTTGCAATCAGCAGCGTTAGAGGTTGAAACTGTGAAAAGGTTGAAAATGCCAGGGCTGGGTTGCAAGAAAAATCTTAATCTACACTTAAGAGTTTAACTTAAGTCGGTCAGAGTTGCACTAAGCCAAGTGTGTACTTAAGTCTGTTGTTGGAAGTGCTCAATACTATAACTTAAGTACTACTTTTCGTACTTAAGTAAAACTCGACAAATGTGCATTTTCCGCAGCTAATTAAGTTTCACAACACTGCAATTCCGACCAAATATGATCGTTGCGCATGCTCAATGATAATTAACAGTTGAATTACTGTTGGCGTGTTAATTCAATAGCGGAATTCGTGGAATGAACATAAAAAAAGGAATGATTCAAATTCCCAACATGAATATTTTTTTCTTGCCAGTTGGACGAAATAACTGAGATAATGAATAATGCGTACTGAACTGTGCTAAGATAAAAACTATTTTGCAAAATATCGAGAAAAAGAATAGAATTAAGTGTAAAACAACTAATTGAATAGAATTGTTTTAACGTTCTTAACGTGCAGGTGAGCTTCTAAGGACGGGATCTACAGTTTTTAACAGTTTGCGTTCGGCTGGTGTTTCACAAAGTGGAATCCGAACCACTCCATTCAATTGGCCCCGGCGGGAATTGAATTCGTGTCCATGTACAGAAAACCAGCTAACGTTCCTACTAGAGTAAAAGAGTGAGTAGCTATGTATTACGGCTTCGGTAAACGCATGTATAAATACAGAAGTTAGGAAGAATTGTCATTCACCCGTCTATTTGTTAATAGGCAAAAACCTAATCAAAGAGCTTGGAATTAAATGAAAAATTATCTACAGTATGATCATATGATCAGAACATGATTGAAATAAGACATATGATTTTTAATTATTTTTATTTGTACAAGTTTGCCACTCGTGTACCGTTGTTGTCAAATACATTTTAGTTCCTCACTTTTTTTAAAAAATTGGGTGAGCAGCCACGTATTTAAAAGTTGATTTCTGGGGAGTCCAGCACCTTTGGGGAGGAAGGATCCGATGTCTGTCTGGGTGTGAAATTTGTCTAAAATCAATATACTTTTCCTAAAATTACATTAATTTTATCTAACATAATCAGAATTTCGGGAGGGGTTCGGATATTCCGGACTCTGTGGGTGATTTATATTTAAATATATGGGTTCTTGAGTATCTCGCCAGGCCGTAGCTAGGGAGGGACCTAACATCTTCCTGGCTCCACACAAAAAATAAATATTTAAATGTGTAGATACATTTTACATTTGGGACCCTCTGACCACCCCTACCTCTCAGCCAATCTTGGCTCAGCCCCGCTTCGCGCATTTGAAATGCAGCGAACTGAAAGTGTTCTCCACGGGACTGGGGCAGGCCATCCCCGGTATTCGTCTCCCTGCTTCGGCCCCTGACACGGCGCCGAAGCACGGAGTCGGCAGGACCTGTTGTTCCTCAAGGTATTGTTTTACATAAAAAAGAGAAAAATAATAGCAAAGAGAGGGGGGCCGGGGAAGTTCTTTTAGCCTGGCTCCCGCTGGCAAATCCAGGCCCTTTTTCCGCGAGTGGGGGAATTTCTTCTTTTATTATTTTTTTATTTTCATTTCAGTTTACAATATGTACATACATGGACCTGAGCTGTAACAAAATACAATCATATATTAAGTACACTGTGTTAGTGGTTTAATGTATCAAGTAATTATTTATTTGGGTTAAATTTTACTATTATTTATTAATGTTTTTCACTTTATTAATTCCTGCTTTTATGTTATGACCAGTATTTTCTTAAGTTTCTTCCTTACTAATCCTATATATCGGTATTATTAGTCCTTACATAGTTGTCTAGTTATTATTGTT
>JAGDQP010069367.1:0-10896 GCA_022664845.1 Lepisma saccharinum
AGACGTCACTTCTTTTCCTTCTCCTGTAAAAATATACTATTCTTGGAAACGTGCGATATATTTTAACTTAAATCTTGCAATTAATAAGTATGTGTAAGGGCTTATCGTGTGAAAGTAGTAGATGTAACCTTTCAGATTCATTTCTGGCTGAAACGGTCGCAGCAAAACTATCTAGGCTCCTAGCAACTGGCAGTATATCTGTCTCGTGTAGAAATAATCTGTTTATATTGTATAATTTGATGTACCAATGAATGCTCATCAGTTTTAAATTATTAGAAAATTCAATTTCCATCAAGTAGTTGTAGTATAGCTCAGGATACTTGCCTTACTCATTGGTACCCTACTTGATCCGCAGGCAACAAAAGCAAATTTACCACTTTATGTATCTATTCAAAGAATCCAATTCCGAAATCAACTTGTCAATTCTGACTTTAAGGACTAAGCAACTGGTACAAGTTTAGGTCCCTTTTGCGTTTAATGGCCTTTTTCAATTCTCCATTTCTTTAGCAGTGTGCCTACAAGGTTTAGTTGCACTACCAGGATTCAAGAGAACATAGTTATAGTATGTTTTGTTAGGTTACAAACTTTGAAGTTTATTATCTCAGAAGTTAACTTTGTGGGTTAGGTCTCTCTGTTTAACTCCTGAATTTAGTCTAAACAAGAAGAAACAACCTTTAAAATCAGATTATCGAAACTAATAAATAAATAACTACAAGAAATCCTACCGTAATCATAATATATAACTTGGTATAATCAAGCTTCACTAAGTGTTTTCAGAGACAAAGATTTTTTTTTTTTTTTTTTTTTTTTTTTTTTTTTTTTTTTTTTTAAGGAAAACAAGAAGGCCTATCTTGACACGTTGTAAAAATAAGTTGCACAATGTTTCGAACTATCCAATCGTGCTTCTTCAGGTGGGTAGAAGTTTCTATGGGTTAAATTTATATTACATTGAAACTACCAAGGTAGGAGTCAGAAAACAGGTGATTAAAGAACTGAGCATGCGTGGGAATTCAAGTACAGCGCTGAGCATTACGCTGTGATGTGACCAGCTAGAGGATACTCTACAAAGATGGCGGGTGAACTGAAAATTCAATTTTTCTGTTGTTCTAATAAATTGTAAATTTACATTTTTTAATCGTTTTAAGGAATTGCCAACAAGAATCTATGGTCATTGAATGGATCTTCTGATTTCAATATACTATATGATTCTCTGATATTTAATGCTATTGCTGAGTTTGTATAGTAAGTAAACAGGTAAGATTCGATCCCCAGTCCAGTCACATACTTTTCACTCTTTAATATTAATGCTATCTGTACCTACAGACGCTTGGTGTACAGAAAAAATCGGAAGTTGCCTCCATTTCAACTTTGCGAGATAAGATTGAACGTTATGATCATTTCTCAATGTATACTTCGACAACCTTGTACCCTCCTATATATATATATATCCTGAGCACATATGTTGCCTCGCATAACAGTTATGTTATAGCGGGTTGCATAACATTGTAGGTAGTTAGTGCTTTATAAAAACAAAGCACCAGACCATAACCAGAGTTAATTGTTAATAGTTTTAGGTCCTTATCAGGAGACCCTTGAAGCCTTAGCGATTGCTAGTAGAATCGTAACACTCATCTGTTTTCTTGGAACAAGATTATGGTCGTTTGCTCGTTTATAAATATTTTCTTGGTTTGTCCGTTGTATTCTTGGCCACATGTACAAATAGCTTTACATACGCCTGAATTCTCCACTGTATTTTGCCCATCATTTTAAAATTAAACCAGGAAATGACATGTTTTTAAACCAAGTTTAAAAGAAATGGTGAGGTCATATTGCAGAAATAACTTGTTGAGACTGTTCTTTGTGTAAAACAGTAGCGGGAATGTGATGCATACTGTCTTGGCTGTTCCATACTGGTTTCATTGTGGTTCGTTGTTGGTTTTCTAAATTTTTTCTTAACTGAAGACATTATTTCTTTCAAGAATCGTCCATGGAATCCATTAATTGTGGCCATCTCCATGAGGAAAACTCGACGGGCCTCCGGTGGCCTTTATGGTTGGTGGGTCACCGGCGGCCTGCCGAATTTTCCTCATGGTGCAGTTTCTCCAAGTAATTTTCTAATTCCTTTCGTACTAACTCTAGAGTAGATAATAACAGGGCTCGATGTACAAAGTTGGTTCAAACATTCCTTTTCTGACTAAAGGAATGAGCGGATGTCTAACCAATTTTCATAGCATCCATCCTCGTAATCTTCAACGTAACGAACATACGCACAATAAAATTCACGACTAGTTTCACTACACCATATGATAGCTTCTTCAGGTGCAGTTTAGAAAGTTGAAGGACATAGAAGGGAAGATGAAGTCACCATAATCGGAACCTTGTCTTCTCTTTTCCTTTCTTATTTCATACCGTTCGTTAAATTAAAGATTACAGGGATGGATACTACCAAAGTAGGAATGTCTATAATTTATCTGATGTTGGTTTTCTATATACTGAATTTGTTGTCTTGTCGCGTTATTGTAAACTCTAGGAAGTGGATGGAAGCGTTATTGTAAACTCTGTTTCCTTCATTTCCTACTGTTACTTGGATGTTTGGTGCACATTGTTACAAAGGTCTATTCTATTAAATCGGTCTTCTTTATATCATCCTATATATCTAGAATAGACATAAATATTTTGGGTATATCTGGAATATCATCTACGTAGCGGAATGTACCAATGATTTTAAGATGGGATTCTTTAGAACCTGAGATTCAAAATACTCCATTACGTCTACCACATGTTGCTCTATTAATCTCGGCTTTAAAACTAAGTGTGATTCTGATCTCCCATTAATAGTAAGTCATCTCCTTAAAAAAACATGTGCTCAATTAGGACGAAAATCTCATCTGCAGAGAGCTATCTAAGGCTAAAGAAATTTTGTGAAAAAATACTAACTTAGCGGTTAACAAAATCAAATTACTACATTTTAAGACTGAAGTAAATCGTTTCTGAGATTCAAGAAGTTCGTACCTTGCCCTCTTCTATTTGCTTCAGTTGGTCTTGACGAATTTCTCGTACTTGCTCTGGCAGCATTCCCTTATATTTACTCTTTAATGGACGCTCAGGTCCCATAATGCCAATGGCAGCTTCTGGATCCTCAGATAGAAAATCTCCAGTTATGGCGTTGTAGATTTCCGCCATGTTGTCTTCCTGTTCCTGAGTTTCTTCTAATCTTCTTCGGGCTTCCTGCTCTGCTGCCTTAAAAAAGAAAGAAAGAAAATTTTATTTTCAATATTTCAATAGTGTCATTTTTATTCATAATTGTTACATTCATATATTTATATATTTTAAAAGCATATTTTAATATATATATATATATTTTTTTTTTAATATTACGCATAAATACTAGCCTGCAACGCTGTGATCTTTGACTGGTTGCAGAACACTTTACGATTTGTGTTGGAAAGTTAATAAAAAACATTTTAAAGACATACTTTTCTTAAACAATTCGTACTAGAAATTTAAAAAGAATATATAATTTTTTTATGCATGACTAAAATCAAAAGCATGGGCGCTCTCTCATATACAGTTACTTGATAAATTCTTCAATTAGCGCGCCCCATGCTTTTCTTTTTAGTCATCCATAAATAATTTTTTTTTTACTTTTCAGTAGGAATTGTTTAAGAAAAGTGTGTATTTAAAGTTTTTTTTAAAATTATTTTTTCTGTTTCGATTTTTTAAAAGCTGTTACGTGTTCTTTCTTATCAATTAGAACCAACTGAAGTGAACTACATGTTCGTATAAAATAAGTATCAGTATAATCATAGGAAGATGCAACATTTGCATTAACTGATTAAATGAACTCATACGTCGCAAATCTGTCGAAAATGGGAAAATCCTTTTCAAGGAAAATGAACAAGTCTCATCTGCTATGGTCTAATAGTTAAACAAAAACTAATGTTGTTTTGGACGTCCTACTGGGGACGCCGTAACCTTCAGCTCGTAACATCGCAACCTAACTACTAACTAAAACTAACTAACTCTATGGCTTATGGAACTCGCCAAGTTCATCGCCGCAGTAACAAACGTTCGCCATTGGATTCTATCCTGGGCAGTATCAAGCCAGTTTTCATCACGAACACCTACTTCTCGGAGATCTCTTCTAATATTGTCCTCCCAACGACGTCTCGGTCTTCCCAATGGCTTCTTTCCATCGGGCCTTCCAACCAGGATAGAATATAATCTTCGTTTCCCCCCCATCCGAGCTACATGCCCTGTCCACCTTAGTCGTCTCGATTTCATTATTTTTACAACATCTGGTGAATCGTACAGTCCGTGGAGTTCTTCATTATGCAGTCTCCTCCACTCTCCAGTCATCTCGTCCCGTTTCGGCCCATATATCTTTCTCAAAACCTTATTTTCAAATACACGCAATTTATGTTCATCTGCTAGGGTCGTACTCCAACTTTCGCAACCGGAAAGTATTACCGGCAGAATAACCGTTCTGTATATTTTCAATTTCAATTTCCTTGATATTAATCGCGATGTTAGAAGTTTTTGGACTGAGTAGAAACATGCGTTCCCCGATACTAAGCGACTTTTTATTTCTTCCATGACCTCATTTTTGCTTGTTACGTATGCTCCCAAGTATTTAAATTTGTTTACTTTCTCGATGACCTCATCCCTAATTCTTATGTTTTTAATTGCTTCATTCCCTGTGCTTCGGCTTGTTACCATGTATTTTGTTTTATCTATGTTTACCTGTAGACCTATCCCATCGCACGCTTCTACTAAGACATCTGTGTTGCTTTGTAGTGCATCTATATCGTCCCCTATTAAATCTACATCATCCGCGTATACAAACAGTTGATTCAAACCATTCAATGATAGTCCCTTTTTGTCCCCTTTAATTTTTAAAATCGCATATTCTAACGCGAAGTTAAACAGTAGTGGTGACAAGGCATCGCCTTGTTTCAATCCGTTGCGAATCTTGAAACTATCTGACATATTATTACCTATCCGTACTCTGCTTATGGGATCGCTGAGACACATCTTCACTAGTTGGACCAATTTTTTCGGTATTCCAAATCGTATCAGGATACTGTATAACTTTTTCCTTTTGATAGAATCATATGCTTTCTTAAAATCAATGAATATCTGATGAACCGTCCCATTGTATTCCCATTTCTTCTCTAAAATTTGTCTCAAAGCAAAAATCTGGTCCAACGTGGATCTATTTCTTCTAAATCGCAACCTAAACTACTTGAAAAATATAACTGCGAAGTTTTGTTACCAGTGCCTTGTTGTAGTCTGCAATTGCTTCATTCAAAGCTTTCTGGCAAGCTCTCTCTGCCCTGTCCATATCGGAAGCTCTTTTGTCACATGTTAACGTCATCTGAGAATATGCTTCTTCTGCTTTTCGGCGTTCAGCATCCGCAGCACGGCGCTCCGCAATTTGCTGCTCCAACCAAGCCTTCTGTTGCTGTTTTTGGATTTTGAGTCGAGTAGCTCTATCTGGATCCTCACCGACGAACCTATAAACATGGATTATTATTATTATTATTATTACAGGCCTTAAATATGAATGTAGCATAACTTTTTAGTATAATATATTGTGTTAATTACAATGTACTCTTATTTCTTAATCATTCATAAATGCGCTTTCCATTTTTTTTATTTGAAAATAAAAACTGTGTTTTGAAACTATCTGATCCACGAACAGTTAATGATATTAAATTCTTTTTCTTAACCTTAGAAGGTCATTATTCTACATACAATATGATAAGTTTAAGAGATCCAACTTATGGCATAAGAAATTATCTTCCTTCTGTAGTTAAGGAATATGAATGTCCCATTTGTCATTGTGCTGGTCAAGTGAATAAATATCTGGTGTAGTAAAAAGTAATCCATTATTTTTGCATGACATTGAAGGCTTGACTTACCATAGTTAGAATGATCCGATTTAGGTCACATATGCGCCGTTTTGTTCGATAACGTGTTGCCATTTGGAAGGTAATATCATGATGCCTCTCTCATAGAAGCCCTTGTCCCTATTGGCAAAAAATTGAGACAGTCGATTTTCACAAGCCTCTCTTGAATCGAATTTTTCACCAGCAAACGTGTTCGCCATGGACAGGAACAGATGGTAATCACTCGGTGCCAGGTCCGGACTATAAGGTGGATGCATAAGAACCTCCCAACCAAGCTCCCGGAGCTTCTGGCGAGTCACTATCGATGTGTGGCCTGGCGTTGTTCTGGTGGAATACAATGCCTCTCCTATTGGCCAAAGCTGGGCGCTTCTGGGCGATTGCTGCCTTCAGGCAGTCCAATTGTTGACAGTATAGTTCCGAGTTAAGGGTTTGGCCGTAGGGGAGCAGCTCATAGTAGATAATTCCCTGCCAATCCTACCAAACACACAGCAAAACCTTCCTGGCCGTCAATCCTCGCTTGGGCACCGTTTGCGCCGGCGCACCGCGCTTCGACCACGACCATTTTCACGTGACGTTGTCGTAAGTGATCCACTTTTCATCACCAGTCACCAACCGCTTCAGAAATGGGTCGCTTCTGTTGCGATTCAGCAGCGATTCGCAGATGGAAATTCGGTTCATGAGGTTTTTTTGCGTTAACTCGTGTGGCACCCATACATCAAGCTTCTTTGTGTATCCAGCCTTATGCAAATGGTTCCACACGGTTTTTTGTGCAATGTTTAGTTCTTGGGCAATCGAAACAGTTCTTACATGACGGTCGGACGCGACAATGTCCATGATTTTATCGACATTTTCGACACTTGGCCTTCCAGTGCGTGGTACATCTTTGACGTCAAAATTACCGGCACGGAATCGACGAAACCAAAATTGCGCGTGATTGGCTGTTACAGTATCAGGACCATAAACACTATTCACATTTGCAGCCGCCTGGCTTGCGTTTTCGCCTTTATCGAAGAAAAACTGTAAAATATAGCGTATTTTCTCTTTGTTAGTGTCCATTTTGACGCGCGCTCACACAACACTGAGTCAACTCATCACAACTATCTGAATAGTATTTGTAGTACGCAATCTCATCGTTTGAACGCCATCTCGTTGAACCCGATCGGACTTATACATCGCGAGATACAGATCACTGAAGCCATCTATTGGCAAAATAATGGATTACTTTTTACTACACCAGATATAATCAGTATATGAATATATTTCAAAGTCAGTTTAGATCTATAGTTAAGGAATGAATTAAAGTTTTTTGAACCAAATGCAATTTTTGATAGTAGGTGTTATTTTTCTTTTTTTTATCATATTTTAAATGTATTAAACAATTATTATTTTTGTATCTTAAACTCAATTTGACGGGGAAAGATGTACAGACCTTTTTTTAATTTTTTTATTAACTATCATTTTTTTTAAAAAAAATGTAATAATAGAATTAATTGCAAATATATTACTATCATAATTACTTTTTCCTTTTTATTATTATCATTGTGTGTATTCATCTTTTATCTATGTATCTACTTTTGTCATGTATTTTGGTTGTCGTTTTGAATTAAATTAGAAAAGATTTATATTTTGTTTTCTTTATATGATCATTATTTGTGCTTTACAGTACTTAGTCTTGTAGTTTAATATGTATATTGTTCTGAGTGGCATCTTGTGGCCCTGTGACTGTATTGTCTTTTTCCGCAATAAAGATTACAAAGAAGATTATTATTATTATTATTTAACTTATTAACTATGATTCTAACATCTTAATCATTTGGAATTTCAATATTTCTAAACTAGACTGGATTAGTAGAGAGTTCTTATCTGAATCTAAGACTAGAAGCTTATTCAACTTTTGGATGATCTGAACTTGAACGTTGATAACTATTGTAAAGACAGAGGTTTAAATAATAAGCAATCTCGACTTACATGTTAGTAAATCTCTTGAGTACATGGTTACACCGATCACTATCATGAACCTATTGATATTACATTCTCTGTGTGTTATGTACCTATGATTATTAACAAATATCCTGTATTTCGATATCCCACAGGTATGTCCTGCATTTCAATATGATCATACTTTCATAATCTCGTATGATATGATTATATGATCACTGTATAATCAAGCATGTTCAGTGGACTGGATTAATATACTTTTGAATCCTGATTTGGATGTAGTCGTAATGAAAGTGGAAGAATTATTAAATATTGTATTATAGATAATGTTCCAACTAGGAAATGTTATAATAGTTCTGGTATTCAAAAGAACTCATACAAATTTTAAAAAGGAAAAACTCAGCTCACAATATAAGATCACTTGTGAATGTGGTGACTATTCTGTATTCTCGACTTCGCGATAGAAATGCAAGTGTTTACCTCCACCGTGATAAACAGAATCCTAATATAAAAAAGTGAAAAATTACTTAAATTAACGAACCTCAAAAGTTTTGGAAATACGTGCGACACTCCATGAACAACTCGACTAATATACCTGGAGTCGAAGTGAATGATTATATTATTACGCAGCCTGAAATATCTTCAGCATTTTGTTGAATACATTGAATCCGTATACCTAAACAGTGTGACATACCTTTATTCTGAAAGTTCTGATTGTAAAACCGTATTAATCCTGTGAATATAAGTGCTCCTTTTATTACAGTTGAGAATGTATTTTCCACCATTTAAGAACTAAGACCGAAATTTTCTTGTGGACTGGATTGAATACCGAACTTCATCATTAAACTCATTAGTCATGTCATATCTCACATCTACAGATACAATTGTTGTCTTAATTATTGTTATGTACCAAAAAATGGAAAGTAGTTGCTGTTACGCCAATACCCAAAAGTGAAGGAAAGAAAATTAATGTCTATAGACCAATCTCTGTTGTTCATATTTTGCCTAAAATATATTTAAAAGAAATTTAAACATATATATTTTACGGTAAAGTTCATTCTTGTATTTCACTAAATCAGCATGCTTTCTTGAGTAATAGATCGACTTTAACTAATATTTTACAGCCTACATTCATAATTGGACCTAAAGTTCAGGATAGAGGACAAGTTGATGTTATATTTCTGGATTTTCAAAAGGCTTTTGATAAAGTTCCGCATAATTTATTAAGACACTTTCTTGGTATGGATTTTCACTGGCTCTCACTGAAATCATGAGTTTGTATCTAACAGATCGGAAATTTAGGGTAAGGTATAAAAGCATTACATCTTCTTCATATTTAAGGTAACATTCGGGATTCCTCAGGCTTCGAATTTGGGACCATTATTGTTTGTCATTTTTATGTTCTATCTGTCTTGTTATAACCTGTTATATGCTGATGATTTAAAGATTTTGAAACCTATTACATATATCAATGCCCACCTGATGCTTCAAAAAGATCTTGATAATGTACTTGAATAATCCAATAGAAATCTATTACCACTTAATGAAAATAATACTATTGTTATTTCATTTACTAGAAAAACTAACACTTCAAACTATTCTTATAAATTAGGCAATCATCTGATTGAAATAAAAACTATGGTCAAAGATTTGGGAATTAATATGGATTGCAAACTATATTATACTAAACATATAGAAACTATTATATCCAAACCACGTAGGAATCTCGGTCTAATAAAATGGATTTGTAGAAGTTTTAACAATCCATTAACTTGTAAGGTTCTCTTCTGTTCCTTGGTTAGATATGGTTTAGAATATGCTATTCCTATGTGGATTTATAAAAGAAAATATATAGAGCAATCCATCGAAGCGATTCAGAATAACTTCCTATCGTGGCTTAAGTGGAAATTTAAAATGAAATTTGGTAATTTATTCTAGGAGAATATTAGAATATAATATATAGGCCTTCCCAAGTTGTCTGATCGTCGCTTAATAAATGATTTCAAACTGTTTCATATAGTATTACATGGTAAACTAACTACAACTCAAGATTATATAAGACCGAAAATACCTGAATACAATATGAGAAACTCTTTTGTATTCAAACTATGAAACTTCTCCGATTTTACGTTGTACTAAACTGATAAATGACTACTATCAATATATCGATATATTTCATCAAAAGTTCAAGATTGTATACGAGGAATTAATGAATTTAAATAAAAATGTTTAACTGTATTTCTCTTAACCTCTTTACTTATTATCTATGTATTATTATACTGCTGTTTTATTTATGTACTTACATGTAATGGCTAACTATTTGGGTGCCATGTCGACATTGAATAATTCCATTCTTTTTAAACAATGACTTACGTATGTTATTTTGGTACTGTAGTTGCTTGTTTCTTCAGTTTTATCCTGCTTTTTGTTTATATGCATATATAAACTTAAACTAACAAGTATAAACTTCAAGTTTATACATGCCTTTAAGTTCCAGCACGATTTTTTACTTTGCATGCTTTGATTTTATTGTATTTATTATATTGCAGTTGTATGATCGTATCTCTATTATGTTGCTTGTATTTACATTTATTCTATATATGTACTTGAATTAGAGGTTATGCAATATTGGGTTACATTGCCTGTCTTCACTGCTGTATTGTCCTTATGACTTCAAAAAATGAAATGAAATTATTATTATTATGGTGTGAATATAAAGGAGTCAGAATTTCTTTTTCGCTACCAACGTCATTAATAAATACATTACATAATAAAGGACCCAATGCCAATAATAATAATAACAGTAATATGATGATGATTTAGATTTTAATTTAGATTTATTTCGGGTATAAAATACATTATAGCATAGGATAACCAAATATGTCTCCCAAGATAATGTTGATTACATGCCACACAAATAAAATAAGAAAGTACATTTTATATATATGTAGAAAAACATCAAAGTGAATTATAAATGAATTACTTGCATGATAAACAATTAAACCCAAATATCAAATTATGAAAAACAAAAGGACAGATATTTTAA
>JAGDQP010069368.1:0-10895 GCA_022664845.1 Lepisma saccharinum
GACGTGAACCGTCGTAGCACACATTACACAAATGTGGAATTGTAGATATGGGCTTCATTCTGGAGTACATGATCAACGTTGCCGCCATATTGGACGGAGGTAAAATTTTACCAATGGCAAGTGGGTTATATGACTTATCAAACAACACAAGGACGTTCCCAGAAAGCCATTCCAGGTGTCAGATTTGACCTACTTGTTACGATATCGGAATTAACGACACGGAAAGGGCGTTGCTGGATAAATGAACATAATATTCATTGCAAATTATCAGTGAAGACTACTCGAACACCGTAACAGGTAGGTCCAATCTGACACCTGTTATGACTTTCTGGGAACATTCTCGTGTTGTTTGATAAGTCAAATGACCCAGTTGCTATTTGAAAACATGTCCTCCATTCAATATGCGATGATCATGTACTTCAAAATGTAGTCCATCCCCAGCAGCACACAATTGTGTACTACTATACTTCATTTTCTTGTTGGTTTGTGTGCTTCCAGGTTGTACTGGGATTTTCGTACTACCATGTAATTGTAAGAACGTATTGGTATGGACGTTGTATGAAATAGTTTCACTCCGGTCTGTAGATTCGGTCGTGGTTCAGTTGATGCGTAGCAAGATGACGCCACCGTAGTTCCAGCCAATCAAGATGTCTTGCGGGTGAGGCTAAACGTGATTATCTACAAGCCTTGACCCCGAGAAAACTTAGTTTCCTCAGCCGAGCTCAAAAAGTCGCAGCAGATAAAACGAGGTAAATTAAAATTCTTTTATTGAACTGAACAGCCACTGCCGTTGTTATGTCGAGTTCGAGTTCCAGTTCTAACTAATACATTTCACATACTTAGGTGTAACACATACATTAGCCATTTCAGATTCAAGCTTTGCATTATAACAGAAAATACTTATATTCACGTTCTGACATTTTACCGTATTTTAGAAATAGTATATTAACTCCTTTGAAGACATATTTCCATTCAAGAAGTAAAATGTTATTTTCTTTAACGTGCTTAGAAAATATAGAAAATCCCGCCATCTGACGTGCTCCGATTAAGCTTACGATGTTCATCTGGCTTCATATGATTTCAGCTGCATAGTCTCGTTTGGATTTACAAAAGTAAAGTTCGTTAGAAACGCATCAGTTCACATTTGTATAAAGGTAAAACAGTTAGTCGATTAGTAACAGGTAGGATTGCCACCTTTTGATGAATAAATGACAGGACACTTGGTAAAAATACGGGATTGTACCAAAAAATACGGGACAAATCTGAAATAACCTAAAATGAAAGCAGCCAGTTAGGTCCTGTACTACTACATGATTACACGCAAAATTTAGAACCTCTCTAATAATTCTGTTCCTCTATACGTGTCCTCCATTGTACAAATTGCATTTAATACATTTTACAAGTTATACACTACATGACAACTCTAAATATGAAATCTGCTTTAACCTAGCGCAGAGAGAAAAATCATTGTTGTGGTTAGCAAAAAAAAGTTCAAATAGGGTCCAAACAAAGTTTTATTTGTTTGGCACCAGTGAAGAAATATATTCGATGGTACCGAGAAGACTTAACAATGGGTCGATTAGTTGGCAGCTCGACGCCTTATCTACTACCCCACAACGCTTATTGGCTTAAGCTAAGTGAAGCTCAGCTCACATAGGGAAACTTTAGAACTTAAAATTTCCAACATCATAACTGCAAAGAAATACAATATTACTGTGCTATAAGGTCTACTGTACGTTTATTAAGAAGAAGAATCAATATCGCATTAAAGCGTTTCTTCGTATGCGACGTCAATTACCAGGGTATCAAATACGTTCTAACACACACAATCGGCTTTGTTTACTAATATTCTTGTTTGTTCCATCAAACAAGCTATGTTACTTCCCTGAAACAAATCAAATTTGTTTCAAACTAATTTATTTCTGTTACTCATTCGTTTGTGCCAAGCACACGAAATATTCAGAAATAAACAAGATTTTAACCACAAAATACTCTAGAATTATTAATTGATGTTCTAAATTTTGTAATTGACAAGCAACAATGTACCATTTTGTGATATTAGTGTAACTATTAAAGTTTCAAGTTTGGTTTTCATACAATTAAAACGAAACAGGCCAGTCAGGAAATGTGGCACCGTAGCGATGTAGGGACATGTCAAAATACTGGGACCTTAGTTTTATGCCTGATCGGCGTTTTTTTTTTTTTTTTTTTAATTCAACGTTCCCAATTTAATTCGTTTACACAGAATTTTGCTAAGAGAAAACGTTTTTGGGGGCCCCTATTCTAACATCTTTTTGATAACCACAAACAGTTTCTTCTCTTCGGAAATGGGATAGAACAACGGATAACGATGTACAACAATTCCATTTTGATGTACTCCATAAACTGCAAGCTTTCAACAACGCCTTCGATTGAAGAAACTTTAAGATTCTTCTTCATGTTGAATACATGTTGCTCAGGTGCAGTAGTATGATCGAAGAAATTATAGAATTTCTGAAGATAAAGCAAGGCTTTGTCGTAGAACCCCATAAAACTGTCCTCTAATTTAAGTTTATGTGCTGAAGGTAAAGTTTGCCATCTTTAGCATAAATGGAAAATATTATTCATATGTTGCAAATATGTGTGTGACTTTACTACTCATAATACGGGACAACCACTGATAATACGGGACGCGTAATTTTTACCTAAAATACGGGACATCCCGTATTATACGGGACAGGTGACAACCCTAGTAACAGATATTAGTTAGTTGATTAGTAACATACAAGATCCAATCTAAAATATGGTACAAAGTTTTCCTTAGGTTTGTTTGCATTAAATTAGTTAATCATGAGGTTAGTCTTTGCGTGGTTAGTTTGTGATACACTAATAACGTTAGTTGCGTTAGTTCATGTGTTAGTTTAGGTTTCATACACAAGTATCACAGGCTTAAACTTTGCTAGTCCCAACAACCTGGCTTCAGTTCAGCTGTTGCACTCCGGTAGTATGGGCTACCCATATCAACCCTGTGCCACAGAACTTTATGGCTAACATGTAGACTTTATGCACTTGTTGGATACATAATATGCAAAATGCTAATTATTTTTAAAGGAGGCAAAACACCTCTCTATTTTTCTGTGTTTGTAGCACTTTTCATCCTCTTTCCAATATATATATATATAAAATTATTGGTGGGTTCAAGGAATGGTTGCAAAGATGGACAGTTGCAGAAACCTCTGATATCTCCACAAGCACTGAAAATTATTTCGTAAAATAAGCAGAAAAAAAGAAAGGAAGGAAAGAAAAAACGTGCATCGCAACGTGCCAAAAAAGGAACAGAACTGCTCACTGGTCAATCAACTGTGAGCCACCCACTTGCTTAATCGACTCAGGAGGACCGATTTCATGAAATACCCTCCTGAGTCGATTAATCAGGGAGGTTTGAGTTGGATCAGGAGTCAAATTTTGGACTGAACGTGTTACGTTGTCGCTAAAGATAAAAAAGAGAGTTTAAAGCGCATTTCTCGTGGACCGAAATTCAACTAGCTCTGACGTTATTCAAAGAAGTATTGAAAAACTGATTGATTTCGAGGTAGCTGTAGAACCAAAATTTGACTCCTGATCCAACTGAAGTATATTACTGAGCGGAAGCAGTACATATAATTCATACATTATCTGAGAATCTGGAATGTTTCTTATATTGAAGTCATGTAAAAATAAACTTGAGAGCTTCATACTCGAACACCACGATACCAACTGATGCGACACGGTAGCGTGAAAGATTTGAAGTCTGCACCATAAATAAATAAATATCAGAACAAATAAAAAAAAAAAAAAAACGTTATACGAATTTTTCTTCCTGAGCTTGCGATTTGTTAAGTACGAATAGAGGACCTTGGTAACCACGTCAATCTGTCACATGAAACAGAACAGGCAGCATCTTGAACATCACGATTATGCAGGCAAGAATAGTCGAGAAGAAGGCGGATGTGGAGCGCTACTTCCACATCCCCCATGCGAAAAATTTTCTTTGTTATCTACCTACTTGTTGGTAAGATTGATGCATTCCATTTCTGTCCTATATTGGTATTGAACTTCTTGGATTAGGTTAGGCTAGGGAGGGTTAACATATTATACAACCAACAAGCTTCAAAGAAGGAAGTGAAGATTAACGAAAAGACTGCTGAAAACTTAGAAATTTAAAAGTACTTCTAGACCAAAATGAAGAAAATTGCCTCAGGAGGGTCGATTTCATGAAGATAGAAGGTAAAATTCTTTGTCGAAGTTACATCAAATGAGATACTTTTTTTCCTATCAACGACAGTAAATTGCCATTTTGACAACCTTCCAGAAAGTAAAATTCAGGTTTTTTCCAAGTGTATTTAAAGCGCATGTCTTGTGGAACATCAACTCTCTTCTCCTTATCTTGTCCATTAATATTTTGCTAAAGTGGGGACGGGAAAAAACTGAAGTATGAACTTCTTTCACAGATTTTTTTTTTTTTTACATAAACACAATGCGCTTTAAATACACTTGGAAAAAACCTAACCGATTGAAAAGGACCTGCCAGTTTAAAAATTTATGTGATAGGTTATTTCACGGTTTAAGAAATGCGCTTTCAAATCGACCCTCCTGAGTCGATTAAGCAAGGTTTCGACTCTAGATCCAAAATTTGACTCCTGATCCAGTATTATTATTAGTAGTAGTATTGCCGCAATCTTTAATCCAAAATGGCCGCCCGAAAACACATGATCCAAAATTTGACTCCTGATCCAAACTCAGGAGGGTCGATTTCATGAAGATAGAAGGTAACTTGTAAATAAATGTGTTTTCAGACTTAGATCAAATTTTGGATCTAGAGCTAGTTGAAACCTGAATTTTACCTTCTATCTTCATGAAATCGACCCTCCTGAGTCGATTAAATCGTCGGGCAGAAGGCATCGTACAAGGGGGTCGCGGCAGTTCAGTTTTTTTTCAAGTGTATTTAAAGCGCATTTCTTGTGAAACCTTGCTTAATCGACTCAGGAGCCGTTAATGCCTTGAAGAAAAGACTACTAAAATAGTGGAATTTTACTTCCTATCTTCATGAAATCGACCCTCCTAAGTCGATTAAGCATTCTTGTGGAGCGAAATTCAACTAGAAGCAGATCTTTCACGTGGCGACCGATGTGCATTACAAGAAATGCGCTTTAAATACACTTGGAAAAAACCGATTAAGCAAGGTTTCAGTTGGATCAGGAGTCAAATTTGGAATGAAATCCTAGTTTCTCCGAAGCATTTGCCATTTACGTTCCATAGATAATTCACTCACTGAGTCGATTAAGCAAGGTTTCAGTTGGATCAGGAGTCAAATTTCTTCATGAAATCGACCCTCCTGAGTCGATTAGGTCATAAATAATTAAAATTCTTAACAAATTACTTATTTCAATCAATGGCTTAAAAGTGCCATCCATCAGGACGTCTCACTTTAAATTTAAAATTCCCCCATTTTACTAGGTGGTGCGCTTTAGTTTTTTTTTCAGTTGTTTTCTTTTGGTTGCAGCTGAATGATTTTCTGCAGTAGAAGATGAAACGTTGTTTGAAAAAAAAAAAAAGATACTTTAAATTTTAAACAAGAGGAGAAAATAATAAATTTAGCGCAGAATTGGAATATAATGAGCATTATTTCTAGTTTTTTTTCCAAGTGTATTTAAAGCCCATTTCTTGTGGAGCGAAATTCAACTAGTATTTGAGTGCGTGTAATTAAGCAGCAGCGTAGTCCACATCGATTTCATGAAGATAGAAGGTAAAATTCAGGTTTTTTCCAAGTGTATTTAAAGCGCATTTCTTTGGCTTTAGAAGGGGAGGAAACAGGATCTAGCGAAATTCAACTACCTGAATTTTACTTCCTATCTTCATGAAATCGATTAAGCAAGGTTTCAGTTGGATCAGGAGTCAAATTTTGGATTTTTCAAATCTGGTTAAACTTATACAGAGGAAAACGCAAAGGTTAATTTTCTTGACATTGGGCCACCTATTGGGGTAGGTGGTTGTCACCTGACCGCACTTTGTGGAAAATTGAACGATTTTTTACAAAATATATGGTTAAGACTACAAAATATATTGTACAGACTACAAAATATATTTCTTGTGGAGCGCAATTTAAGTAGCTCCTTCTATCTTCATGAAATCAACCCTCCTCAGTCGATCAAGAAATGCGCTTTAAATACACTTGGAAAAAACCTGAATTTTATCGCTTAAGCCCTTATCTTCGTATTCAACTAGCTCTAGATCCAAAATTTGCGATCGATCCACAAAATTTTCCCACCTGAAAAAACTATATAGCGAAATTCAACTAGCTCTAGATCCAAACTTTGACATTCACTTTTCAAGTCATTTAGGGGCCTACCTGAATTTTACCTTCTATCCAAAATTTGACTCCTGATCCAACTGAAACCTTTCAGTTGGATCAGGAGTCAAATTTTGGATTACAATTCTACTATTACTTTGATCCCGCAGATTTCTACTTGATACTTTTTAGTTAGTTGTAAATGAGATTCTACATGCTCTAGATCCAAAATTTGACTTGTTGGTCTTCTACTCCAACCCCTTGGAAGAATCCCTGACGAAAAAATCAGAATGCAAAACCAATCACTTTTATTTATTTAAAAAAAAAATCTCCTGATCCAACTGAAACCTTGCAAAAACTCACTGTTGCGCATGTCAGTCGGGCCGAGCAAAGATTGTTGGAATGATAATACACGTAAAGCTTCATGAAATCGACCCTCCTGAGTCGATTACCACAAGAAATGCGCTTTAAATACACTTGGAAAAAACCTGAATTTTACCTTCTATGATTAAGCAAGGTTTCATGAAGATAGGAAGTAAAACACTTTCTTGAAGATAGGAAGTAAAATTCAGGTTTTTGGGATTCCCCAAAGGAAATAGGGGATTCTCCAAAATTCTCTGAGATTATCTCCAAAATTTGACTCCTGATCCAACTGAAACCTTGTTCAATTCTACATGCTCTAGATCCAAAATTTTGGTACTATTTTGAGTGCATACAACTGAAAAATAAGTTATTCATAGCTCGTTATCATTATTATTGCTGATTACTCCACAAGAAATGCACTTTAAATACACTTGGAAAAAGAGGTTTGCTATATTTACGTTTAAATATAGGTTAGGTTAGATCTAGAACCAGAATTTGACTCCTGATCCAACTGAAAGCCCCTGATACGCCTGTTCGTGGTTAGGTACGCGCGGTGCTGAAAGAACCGGGAGGGCGTTACTTGTACAATTTGCATTACAATTGTGATATTAAGTAACCTAAATTTTACTTCCTATCTTCATGAAATCGAAATTTGACTCCTGATCCAACTGAAACCTTGCTCAATGACGCTTTTTTTTTTCCAACTCCCTTACCCGACATACAGCCCCAGATCATGATGGATATCCCACCATGCATCGACTCAGGAGGGTCGATTTCATCAAGATAGGAAGTAAAATTCAGGTTTCAGTTGGATCAGGAGTCAAATTTTGGAACTATCCATAAAACAATATTACGCCTAGTTTTCCTTGAAAACAGAGCTAGTTGAATTTCGCTCCACAAGAAATGCGCCCGTTTAATGTGTTGAGAACTTTTATCGTAAACAAATTCATGAAGATAGGAGGTAAAATTCAGGTTTTTTCCAAGGTTCCAAAATTTGACTCATTGTAGAGAGTATGTTTGGTAACTGTCTGTACATACCAACTGAAACCTTGCTTAATCGACTCAGGAGGGCTCCTGATCCAACTGAAACCTTGCTTAATCTTAACGAAATAATTGATGTATCTCATAATAGACCCTCCTGAGTCGATTAAGCAAGGTATTACATTTACAACAACATGTAGACAGAAACACACAAAAGCGAGGTACAGAACATTGCAGAATAAATATTTTCAAGAAAATTTATCAACATAATTTATAAATTTATTTAGCTAGTCCTTTCATCAAGATAGGAAGTAAAATTCAGGTTTTTTTCAAGTGTATTTAAAGCGCATTTCTTGTGGATTCAACCAATTTTTCTGATTTTAATGCATAGGTCTCGATATTCGAATGCAGGTCAACGTTTGCGTTTCGATAAATGAAACCTTGCTTAATCGAATCAGGAGGGTCGATTTCATGAAGATAGAAAGTAAAATTCAGGTTTTTTCCAAGTTGTTGCACTCTAGTTTCCTTCGCTTTTGTTCGTAGGGTCGTATTAGTTATTACGATGAACCTTGGCAACCATTTTATATCGTTTTCGGATTTTGAGGGTCGATTTCATGAAGATAGAAGGTAAAATTTAAAATGTGATATTGAGTAAACTCAAACTGAAAACCTTCCGAAAGCGTGGGTAAATTTGAGAAAGTTTGGATGCGGTGAATTGTCGAAAACATATGAAGACCGATAAGCGAGAACTGGCACTTCAATATATATTTCATTATGGAATGGAAAATTAATTAAATTTAAATTTCAGCTGCAAATTTTGGATCTAGAGCTAGATCCTGGAACGGCTCTCCATTTTCGTCCATTCCGGATGCAGTTACAAAAGGACATTCCTTCTTCAATTGTAGTACAAGGCAGAGAGTGCAGAATATTCATATGATTTGTATTCTTTATAGACAACTGATTGCTTGCGATTTGTTAAGTTTGCGCTCCACAAGAAATGCGCTTTAAATACACTTGGAAAAAAACAATTTTGGATCTAGAGCTAGTTGAATTTCGCTCCACAAAAAATTCAACTAGCTCTAGATCCAAAATTTAGCGTTTGATGGAAAGTGTTTTCAGTTGTCGTGTGACAGGGCTACATACTGCACGGAACAAATTAGCACAAATTGAGCACTAAATATTATCAAAGGTTTGAATCTTAATGAAATCGACCCTCCTGAGTCGATTACTCAGGAGGGTCGATTTCATCAAGATAGGAAGTAAAATTCTATTCTTCTTCTTCATTTTGGTCATTATTTAATTGTGTAATTGGAGAGTTCCGAGGTACAGGGACGGAGGATTCATGATATACACTTTAGTTTGTAAAGAAATATAATTTTAAAAGAAAGATTTCGACAACATTTTGAGAGAATTTTGAACGAAAATTTTGAAATCCTGAAATCATGGAATATTTTAGGATCGAACACAAAACAAAGTTGAAAACTTTCTTTTCTGGGGGAGATATATATATTTCATGGTAGTGATACCTTTTCTTATTTCACTTTTGCCTTTTTGCCTATGTACGGAAAGAGCGTGAAAAAAGAAACCCAATTTTAATTTTTTTTTCAGCAGGTAATACAACAGATACCCTTCCATAAAAGTATATGTGAATGCTTCATGCTAAGCCGAAAGACTGTGGTAAGCTTGAAGGTCTTGCCTTTTCTCTTTCCGGTGTTGTGCAGATGTTTCTGTAAGATAGTAGTACAATCAGGTGCATCGAGCAAACATTATACACTTTTCATAATTTTTTCAAACCACTGTTATTTCTAAATTACTTAACATATAGCAATAATAATTCAGAGTTTTCCATTATATGACTAGCAGAAGCCACATACCAAATTTCAGCTAAATCTGAGACTATGGTTTGTGGGTTACATTTTGCTCGTGCACTGAATGATTTGACATGGAATGAATGACCCTTGTACAAATCTACATGCGGACATCGATTTCCACCAAATCCTGCTTATGTGTGTTCCTTGGGTCCCGGGACAGGTCATAGGGGTATTTTAAGTCACCGGAAATGACCATATGTAATTAAAACATAAGTAATTCCTTTGTTGATAATACTGAAATTAATAAATTTTTCCATGTTTACTTTAAAGCAACAATGAAATGAATAAATAAATATTTAAGATTCTTTAATTCAAATTTTGATCGTTGCAAACCAGAAATAATAACTTAATATGATTAACTAAGATTTGGGAAAAGTGTAATACATAAATAAGGTATGGGTAATAACAGCAGCAACAACAACTACTTTTTCTGCTGCTGCTGCTGTTAGCGTTGCCAACATATTTTATAATCATCTAGTCCATTATGTTAGTTGTAATTCTGTGTTACATATTCTTCAAACTTTAATTACTTCATCTTTCTTATAATGTTACTGGGTGTTGAAAAAATAGTGTATTTAAAGATTTTAATAATAACGATGCTTTATTGGACACACGGACACAAGTGGTACTTGGGGTACGGCAGGCCTTAATTTTATTAAAGAGATTGGTCGGCGAATACAGATCGTTTCAGGTGATGCTCGCTCGACCACCTTCCTAATCCAGCGCCTCTGTAACGCAATTCAGCGAGGGAATGTATCTTCTATTCTTGGTACGTTGCCTCCTGGGAAGGCATTAGATGAGATTTTCCTCCTTTAAAGATGATTTTTTTTAGATTTTATTCAATCTTTGTTTAAATTTGATGTTTGGTTAATTTTATATGTCTAAAATATTCTTGTGTTTGAGTATAGAAAAAAAAATATATATAGTTGACAGCGTTTGAAAAAAAAATAATAATTCGAAGCGAATCTCTTCGATTTGGTTTTTGCCTATTAACAAGTAGATGGAAGCATTCTGCATAAAACTATAAAGAAATTATCAATTAAAAGTATTTTCGTTTCTTTATAACAATATAAATTTAAAAAAAAATGAAATTTAAAAATCTAAACATTTCAAGTTTGTGTTTACAACGATTCACACTTAAATTTAAATCTTTAAAAGAACAAAAGTATTAGAATACTTAAAATGTACATTACAACTATCCAATTTAAACAAAATTTGAATAAAATCTTTATATTAGATTTTACTCCTTTAAAGATGGTTTTTAATGTCTTTCCAGGAGACAACGTACCAAGAATAGGAGATACGTTCCCTCGCTGAATTGCAATACTGAGGCTCTGGTTTAGAAAGGTGGTCGCGCGGGCATCGCCCAAAAC